>MCJB01001145.1:8199-21112 GCA_002018475.1 Nicotiana obtusifolia | reverse complement strand
GGCGTCGAATCCTTGGTTCGAAAAATAATCTGAGCCGGCTATTATTGGATCGATACAGAAAAAGATACAAAGGAGTTCGTTCGTAAGTGTAACAAGTGCTAAAGGCATGCACCGATGATCCACCGGCCCGGGGAGACATTGCATTTGGTCTTGTCGCCGTGGCCATTCATGAAATGAGGAATGGACATCGTCGACCCTCTCCCCTACACTCCCGGTAAGGCTCAATTCATTCTCTTTATGACTGACTATTTCTCCAAATGGGTTGAAGCACAGGCATTCAAGAAGGTTAGGGAAAAGGAAGTGATCAATTTCATTTGGGATCATATTGTCTGCCGATTTGGGATGCCATCAGAGATCGTGTGCGATAATGGGAAGCAATTCATCGGCAGCAAAGTGACGAAGTTCTTCGAGGATAATAAGATCAAAAGGATCCTATCGACGCCCTATCACCCCAGCGGCAATGGACAAGCTGAATTGACCAACAAAACCATACTTCGAAATCTCAAAAACAGATTAACTGACGCAAAGGGGAAGTGGAAAGAGATATTGCCTGAATTCCTATGGGCGTATCGCACAACCGAGAAAACCAGCATCGGAGCCACTCCTTTCTCCCTAGTCTACGGTGCTGGAGCGTTGATACCAGTTGAAGTAGGCGAACCGAGTATCAGGTTCCTCTATGCAACCGAGGAATCAAATCACGAAGCTATGAATACCAATTTGGAATTATTGGATGAAAGAAGGGAAGCAAACCTTGTTCGATTGGCCGCCCCAAAACAAAAGATTGAAAGGTACTACAACCGGAGAACCCATCTTCGACATTTCAACATCGGAGAACTAGTGCTCAGAAAAATCACACCCAATACTCGAGACCCAAACGAAGGAAAGTTAGGGCCGAACTGGGAAAGGCCTTACTCTATCTTAAAGATCACCAGAAAGGGATCATACAAGCTTGGAACAATGGACGGCAAACAGCTGCCGAACAATTGGAACATAAACAACTTGAAACGATACTATTGTTAAGGTGTGATCTTTCATTCTTCATTTGTATGTTTTATATTACTAACACCTGCAGGTATCAAGTGAAGTAACCTCGAGCCGGAAAGCATTGGACATTAGGACTGAAAGCACGCGTTGCACTCTTTTTCCCTTCGACCGGTTTTGTCCCAAATTGGGTTTTACGGCAAGGTTTTTAATAAGCAACTA
The DNA here is from genome assembly GCA_002018475.1 of Nicotiana obtusifolia. Taxonomy (NCBI): domain Eukaryota; kingdom Viridiplantae; phylum Streptophyta; class Magnoliopsida; order Solanales; family Solanaceae; genus Nicotiana; species Nicotiana obtusifolia. Next base: position 19,909 of record MCJB01001145.1, on the reverse strand, counting down.
GAAAACGTGCTAACTTAGATTGGTCGCATATCGAAGACAACAATGTTCGGTGCTAAACTTCGATCGACCGTAAATATCAGAAGACCGCTTAGCTACTTCAATTCGGGGGGACTTCTCATAGATAAGTAGGAATCGATGTAAGGGAAAAACGGTCAAAAGAACTGTACCCAAATAGATTGATCTATCCCCTAAGCACATTGTACAAGCACTTGAATGCTAATGAAAGTTCTTTTGCACCGATATCCTGTCTCCAAGTCCAAGAGCCATTTCGATTTTCGTTGTTCAATCAAAAACTAACATTGCTCAGAGTGGCATCTGAAAATCAAATTTAATCAAAGGGGAATAAGACCTACTAAGGCAAACCCCGATTTCTTAAAAGGCTAAAGGCCGTATCGAACTGACGAAATTCGAAGTGTAAGACCTGTTAAGGCAATCCCCGATTTTTTTAAAAAAAAGGCTAAGGCCATATCGAGTTAATGAAGGGGAGTAAGACCCGTTAAGGCAAAACCCGATTTCTTGAAAGGTCAAGACCATATCGAATTAATGAAACTCGAAGGGAAGTAAGACCTATTGTGGCAAACCCCAGATCTTTTCGAGGCTAAGGCCTTACCCAATCGATCGATGAAAGGGAAAGTCTACTAAGGCATATCCTAAAATTGGCTAAGTCTAAACTAAGCCTGAAGAACAGAAAAGTCACCAAGTTGAACCATCGGTTCTAGTATAGAGAATCAAAATAAGTCAGCAAGGACTGGAAAGAAAAGAAGACTTTTATATATATAAACAAAGTGTGTTTATAGAAACGGGGACTTCATTACAAAAAAAAATAATAAAAAAATTATACAAGAGAGGCGCTTTTTCAGAATTCTCGGAGTCTTCTTCTTCTTCTGGGAAGGCTTGTTTTCTGGCTTCGGCTTCGATCTTTTTGGCATCATCAATCTCGGCTGATAGATCGAAGCCCCGAGCTTGTAAATCTTCAAGAACAGATAGGCGGGTTTGGCACTTGGTATATTCGACCAAAATCTTCGATGGTTCCTAAGAAGCCTCGGCATCGGCCCTGTATTGGGCTACTAACTCATCGGCCTCAGCCTTGGATGCAACAACCGTCGATTTTGCCGATTGCAGCTCAATGACCAAAATTTCATGATCCGAAGTGAGCGTCTCGACTTGGGATTGAAGCATATCGGTGCTCTTAGTCAGAGCCCCGATTTTTTCTTTTGCCTCCGATAATTGATTTTTCGAAGAAACCATTTGAGCTTGGAGGGCCTCTTTTTCCGAAGTCAGCAGATCGGTCCTGGTTCTCCATTCATTAAAATCTGCTTTCGCTTCACTCGCCTCGGATCGGAATCGGTTTATTTGGTCGAGCTATTGCTCCATCTGATCGATTAAGCCAGAATTTTCTCTACGCACATAGTCTAGTTTGGCCCGAAGGGTCGACATTTCCCCTTCGAGCAGCTCACGACGTGCCATCTCTTCCCTTTGTCAAAGAAAAGCCTCATGATAAAGCACCGACGCCTACAGGTACAAGAGAAAATATGATAGTTAGTCGAAGTTTGGAATGCAAAATGACGAAAACCAGACAAGGCTTATCAGAAACTTACTTTATTTAATGCTTGTTGAGCCTCGTTGAACAGGCAAGGCACATCCACCTCATCCATCACGGCCTGATCTTTTTCGGTTACCAATCACCGAAGATAACTAGCCACCCCTACAGGCGCAGAAAGGACCCTAGCATCTTCAGGAATGACAATCTTTACTATCCGCTTTCGATCAGGATCTGAACTCGGAGCAGGGAATTTATCGACCAGCTTTGGACCAAAAGATGCCCTGCTCGTTCCGGTGAAGGGACTCTTCCTCGGCACTTCGAGCCCAAAAGTATCCGCCGATTCAACGCCGTCGAAAAAAACTCGGAAAGGTCCTTCCGGTATAGGGCCTTTGCTCGAGGAATGTGCTTTTGCGGCTCGAGCCTCATTAAAAGTTGAATCCAAGAAAGAAGGGGAGTCCATTGTTTCTGGGGGGGCCCGAGATTCCCTACGTTGCCTCTCTCGCATCGGCGGAAACCCCAGTTCTCGCCCCCATCTCAGGGCCTTCTTCTCGATTAAGATGAGTTTCATCAGCCCTCTGCTCGGGGACTGCCCGAGATGGCTAGCTGCCCAAAAGTTTGAGGTCTTCGTCTTCCGCGGACTTGTCGTCCAATCGATAAGCTAAGTCCGAGATTTTGGGCTTGTGAGCTATCCTTTTCTTCGGCCTCTTCCTCTCGGGCCCAGAAGAACTGGGGACTTCTTTCCTCTTTTTCTCCTTCTCCTTCTCTAAGGAAGGAGGATGGCAGGGAATCTCTCTACCAGGGGACACTAGCCTCAATTCAACGTCCTTCGATAAACCTGCAAATGAAGAGTGAAGTAAGTTATAAGTCGGCAGCATTATCGATAACACAAGGCGTACAATTTGCACGATATCGGTCTCACCATGATATTTGGCCTCCCATCGGCCCTTCGATATCTCGTGCCAGACACGCTCCGAATAGGTCCTTTGAGACACCACCTTCTCGACCCATTCTTTCAAGTGCATAATTGCAGTTGGCGTTCGAGAAACAAATACACCATGCAAAATCAGTTAGTGAGATAATAAAGGAAAAACACCAGACAAATTGAAATAGGAGGATAGCACTTACAGTTCATGTTTCACTTCTCAGGGAACGACATGTCTTCGGTAGGAATCAGGTCTGATGTCTTTACTCGAACAAATCGGCTCATCCAACCTCGATCCCTATCCTCGTCGATGCTCGAGAAGGGGGCTTTACTTGACCGGCGAGCAAGTTTTATTAATCCCCCTCGGAAGATTCGGGGATTGTATGGCCGCAAAGATGATCGAGGGTGAAGGGGTGCCTTCTATCTTACTTACAAAAAAGCGGAAGAGAATGACTATTATCCAATGAATCGGACCTAGCGTTACATCATACCTTTTACAAAAGTCAAGGATGATGGGGTCCAAAGGGCCCAACGTGAAGGGATAAGTGTAAACACTCAAATAGCCCTCCACATGGGTGGTAATTGCCTCTTCCAGTGCGGGAACCACCACGTCCTTACCAACCCAGTTGCAATCTTCCTTCACCCTGTCGATGATTTTGTTCGTAATCGAACAAATGTACCTAGTGACCGGTTCGCCCGGCCCGAAACAGAAGAAGCCATCTCTACCTTAAAATTGGAGCCGATTGAGCACCCAACCGGTATGAACGCTTTTAAAGGGGGCTTGGTCGTACTTTCCTCAACAACGACAGGCTCAGGATCTTCAGCGGGTTGAGAAGAAGAGGGGGTTTGTTTCTTGGGAACAGATTTGGATGTCTTTGCCATTGTTAATAAAGAGTTAAAGAAGTTGGTTGATGCAGGGGTGAGACAAGAACAAAGGGGAAGATCACTTGTGAACAAACTCAGAAAACTTGAAGAATATAATGCTCAAATAACGCAAACTTTGGAACAGAAGGAAAATAGGGCTATTTATACCCTCTTAAAGGTGGCGGTTCGTGTCCCAAAATGAGGAAGCATTAAGTAGCGTTGCAGGCGTCGTAGAGGTTTGTCTTAAGTTGGTCTACGAAAAGACGTTTTTGCGTTTGCAAGCGTTGTAGAGGTTTGTCTTCAGTTGGTCTATGAAAAGACATTTTCGATACTTACCACGTGCGTCATCATGCCACCGTCATTTATCAATATGACATTTTGTTTCTTTTGATGTGACACCCCAAAATCCATGTCATGCGCGCTATAAGTATGTCTCCATTTGACCTAATCTTAAAAGCGGCAGCTCATATTGTTTTTCATCATTACTCTCCAAAAAATGAGGAGACTATCTGTATGGGATCGAACTATGGCTGGTGTCGATTTAAATCACTGCTCGATAGGCCGGGATCGAGACTTCAACGAATGAAGGTCGAGATCGGACATCATCGGAACGGAACTCGAAACCATGGTGATCGAGACGAGATCATTGAGGTCGATTAGGGTAAAACTCCCTAGGGTAAAATTATCAGATTTGCGTAATAGAAAGACCAAAAATCCTGTGATGCGTAAGTATCTCGGCGGGAATCACGGCGAAAATCAACAAAGACGTTGAAGTCAGTAATTCAAGGGATATTTTACCTTGTAGATGGATTTTTTACCTTGTATAAGACTCATTCCCCTCCCTATATAAAGGGGTAGAATAATTGTAAAAGGCATCATAAAAAGAACGTCAATATACAAAAAATACAGTCTGCTCTAATTGTTTTCTTTATCTATTTGCTTCATATTTGTCTATCTTAGAGAATTCTACCAAGGTGAAGCTAATCGAGATTGGCGGTTTCCATTCTTTCAATTTACTTACTGAATTTACTCTCTATTTTTATTTATCCTTTATTTGTATCAAACCAAGTCACGTGTCCTTAAAACCACGTACAAATTTAATTGTTATCCGAAGCCAAGGGTAAACATTTTCCTTTTCCACATTGTTTGTTTTCATCTCCTTTTCTTTTCTTTCTTTCTTCTTATGTCTTGTAATAATTTTTCAATTTCTTTTTCCTTTTCCACTTTGTTTGTTTCAAGTTTCCTTTTTTCATTCCTCCACGTAAATAAGATTTTTTTCAATAACACTCTTATAATTTTTTCCTATAAATTTAAAGTGCTTTGATAGGAAAAGTGACGGAGGATAGAGAAAAACTACACTACAAGGGTTCAAGTTGCAAAAGTATTCAAATTGGTTATAGCTTCCGGCCAAAACTTTAATAAGCTTCTGATCACTGCTTCCTTTCTTCTTCTTACTTCATCCCATGATAAGAAATTTTAAAGTCCTCAGAGAAAGCCTGGGGAAACCTTTTATTATGCCATGTGACCGGTGCTTGATGACTTTATGAGTGAAGGAAGAGTTATTGGTATAATATGATATGATGTTAATGAAATACTATTTGATAAGATAGTAGTAGTAGTAGTAATATTGATGATGCCATGAAATTACAAAAGAGTGTTGGTTGTTAATGCCTTGTTTTCTGACCTCATTCAATCTATGCATCTAATCTATTTCTCTTCATTCGCACTACACAGTATTTGAATTTGGTCACAATGGAAGCAACATGGTGAATGCATATGGTCTTTCTATTTATATAGTGGTACAATATTCAAAATTTAATGGTGAAGAATCCTTTTTGTAAGGCCCCCGAAAAATTTTCTTAAAGAATTTAAGGTTACGTGTAATCAAGGTAGGCTAATTTATCGTATTTTCGAACTATTTGGGTTGAACAGTGTGTTGGGGAGTTGAATCGTTTCGACCTCACGAAGCCAGGTCTGTAGCACGCTAGACCGTGCTATATACCTCGCGAAGTCAGGTCTGTAGCACGCTAGACCGTGCAATAGAGCTCGCGGCGTAAGGTCTGTAGAACGCTAGACCGTGCTACAGAGCTCGCAAAGCCTGGTCTGTAACCCGACCCGGATTTCGGAGGATCCATTTTTCTATCCTTATAACCCGACCCTATATTAATAAATAGACGTAATGGACCACTTTTGAAGGGAATATATGATATTTTTAGAGAGAGGAAGTTCCCTAGAGTGAGAGAAATCCCTAAGCTAATTGTTCATCAAAATCTTTCTCAAGCCTTGAAATTCAATAAGAAACCTCACAAGTTCTTCGTCTAAGAGGTAAGGTTGCATACCCTAGTTTTCAGTTTTGAATTTGGGTAGAAGTTGGTTGATTGGGATTATGATTCTTGGGTGTAAGAGTATTATTTATACATGCATGTACCAATAAGGTTTGTAGGAAGATTTTTGAGCTGAAATAAGTAAAGATTGGGTTGTGGAATGAAGAAAATCCTGTAGAACAAACTTGTAGTCAAATTTGCACACCTAATGTTTGATAAAATGCTCAAATAAGCTGAAACCATGAATATCTTCCTAATTTGTGTTCAATTTTGTTATGTCTCAAAATAGATTGGGATTGATAGGATTTTCGGGACGTTGTAGTAATTTAAGGAAAGCTCAAAGCGAGGTATGTTGGCATAAACGTTTCTCCTAGAATTGAATCCCATGATGTTCTTATAAGTCCCCCGTTATTCATTATAAATTGACTATTTCGAATAAGCTTTGTGTCGAAAGGTATATGTTCAAAATGTGTTCCGAAAGCTCTCGTCATATTATGATATCATACGAGGATGTGTTCAAGTATAGGATGTGTGTTAAGATGTTATGACTTTAAGTCGTGTTTCGAATAAAGGCTATTATGACAAATTGTGTAAGAATCGCGATTTGCTTAAGACTCTTAATTACTCATGTGTGTAATGAAAGTCGTGATTCAAGATGCTTGAAAGTGAAAGGAGTGAGTTGTGGATATAAAGTATGGCTACCGAGCCAATAATGAAAGTTATATTTATGGCCAATGGTGCCAATGAATGAAATGATGTGATAAAGTTTATGAAATGTGCCTTGATTCAACTATTCCAAATTAATTTCGAAAATAGATTTGCCTAAATGCTTATGTCCTCCAGTCATGCCCCAATGTGGGTTTTTTAACTAGTGCTACGCTTTGTAGGTATTTCCAATGTGTTTTAAGCTTTTACATATTCATAAGTTGAAATTGTGCATTGCCCTTGTGGGGAAAAGTATTTCAAGAATAAATGGTGTTACTAGTTTATGATTTTAACATTTTCTTTGATTGCCAATTATTTTTCTCCATTTCGTGGACCGAAACCTATTGTATTTAAACCCTTCCTTACTAATGAACCTAAAGTTGTGATTTCCGGAATATTCTATATGTTGATATTTATGATGATGATCTATGAAAGGAAAGATATGAAAGTGTGGAATATGAAATATGGACATTGTGCCATGGAAGAACAATCATATGTATGGCCAAGAGAGCCAATAAAATAATAATGTTGTAAGTGGTTGAAAGTCTGAATTAAGTGATATATGGTGTGAAAGGTAATGAGGTGAACGTCTTTGTAATTTTGCTTCCAATGTGTTATAAGCTCCTACGTTCTCATGAGTAAAGGCTATGGTGTTCCTAAATGTTTTAAATGCTCTTAATGTTCTATGATTGCCCATGGCAAGTACAAGTAAGTGATAGTATGAACATGAAATGTGGCTGCTTGCCAAAATGAGAATTATAAGGCATTGTATGTTTCAATGGTTTTAATCATCGTATTTATGCTTCTAAAATAATAAATGCAAATGACCTAGATGTTAAGTCCCCAAGAATTACGAACTTAGTTAATGACCTCAAGATGACAAGTGAGTGAATAAGCAGATGAAAGGGAGATGTCCTATGCTAGATGATGATGAACCTTATGAAAAGAAATTGGGCTCATATGCCATTGAAATCGACTTATTGATTCACCACGCATGTGCTAATGTAATGAGCTATGTTTCTCCATGATGAGCATGAACATGAAATGCTCCAATGATCCGGGAACTTACGACCTTAAATGAAATGTTAATCATGTTGCTTTGGCTTTATATATGGTTATGTGCTTAATGATGTATATGGAATCGTATGGATGGTCTATGAAACGCATAGGTATATTGTGTATGAAATCCTATGGACGATCTATGAAACGCATAGGTGTATTGTGTATCTAATCCTATGAACGGTCTATGAAACGCATAGGTGTATTGTATATGTAATCCTATGAACGGTCTATGAAACGCATAGGTGTATTGCATATGTAATCTTATGAATGTTCTATGAAATGCATAGGTATATTGTATATGTAATCCTATAAACGGTCTATGAAACGCATAGGTGTATTGCATATGTAATCTTATGAACGGCCTATGAAATGCCTAGGTACATTGTATATGTAATCCTATGAACGGTCTATGAAACACATAGGTGTATTGTATATGAAATCCTATGAACGGTCTATGAAACTCATAGGTGTATTGTATATGTAATCCTATGAACAGTCTATAAAACGCATAGGTGTATTGCATATGTAATCTTATGAACGGTCTATGAAACACATAGGTGTATTGCATATGTAATCCTATGAACGGTCTATGAAACGCATAGGTGGATTGTATATGAAATCCTATGAACGGTCTATGAAATGCATAGGTGTATTGCATATGAAATCCTATGAACGGTCTATGAAACGCATAGGTGTATTGTATATGTAACCCTATAGGTGTACGGTATGAATAAACACTATATACGGTCTATGAGACGTGTAGGTGTATAATATGATATGTGAACACTATGGACGGTCTATGAGATGCGTAGGTGTAGAATATGATATGTGAATACTAAGGACGGTCTGTGAAATGTATAGGTGTAAAATAAGAGAGGGATATGGACGGTCTAGTGAGACGAATTGTAACGCAGACAATAGGTGCCACTTTCATTTGCCTTGTTTGTACATGTTGTTTCAATTACATTATCTTATGTTTTCCACGTATAATTAATATTTCTCAATTGATCCCAAAAGAAGTTCAGAATGATGTAAGTATAATAAGGCTTGAAATTTGATTCTATGGGATGTTCCGTAATTTCTTGATGTACTTTATTTGCCTCTTATTTGAGTTACCGTATTTTTGTATGTTGTTTTGTCTGCATTACACACGAGTACAATTTCACGTGTACTCACGTCCCTTTTTCCGGGGGCACGGCATCGTATTTAGGAATCTATTGTCATAGAAGTTTCATGTACACTGTGAGTCATGTAATTAAAGATTTGAGTTTTGTCATGTGTTTATGTTCACAGTTATTTATGAGCATACGCAACCATCACGAGAAAGATTATACGCCATTGAGCCAAATGTATTCAATTTAAAAATCATGATCTAATTATGTTATGGTAAATCATGCATGAGTAATGATGAGAGGTTTATGTAAATTAGGGCTACTCGATTGGGTTTATTCGGTTGAGGCGCGCTTCCCGAGGTCGGGTGTGACACTTTTAAATTCCATAATTAAGTGATGAATACAAGAGGTTCAGGGGCGTATCTAGGAGGGTTCCATGGGGCACGTGAACCCATGCTCCCCGCCCTAAATCATGTATAGTAATGTTATTTTTTTCAATACACACTTAAATATATGTGTGTGCACTCATGCTCAAAGTATTATATGATGTGATGGTTATTGAGTGTACCTCTCTAGATGAGGTTGTGAGCTCAAATCTTATGTCAATCTTGTTGTTTTTTCCTTTTTTTTTCTATAAGTAGACGCCCATGGGAGATGGGCGTGTCTGGTTTATTTTTTGCGTATTAATTAAGTAATTTTTCTCTTTATTTCTTTTTTTGTTTGGTTAATTCTTTCAAAATTTTCACACATTGAAATTCCCATTCTTCTTTTGTAGTTGTGAAATCTTATATGATTAAACAAAATATGTATATTAAAACTAGTAGCAGTATATGATGTAGCACATAGTCAATGGGTTCAAGTGACAATATTTTCAATATAGAAAATATATATAGATGTAAGAAAATTACTATTTAAAAAAATTAAAAATTTGAACTTATAATTTCAAAAATGCAAAGGGTACGCAATCGTAAGAACTAAAGGTTTAATTCATGGACCAGATGATTTCGCTCTAGTTCCATCACTGGTAAGTGTACTTGGAAATTTTCCGATATGTTGGACTTGTTGAATGTGATGAGTCTGTAATGTAAAGCAAGTCCAGATTCTTGTAATTCCATAACAGTACTATTTAGTACTGTATATCAATAAAATCTTACCTTATAAAGAAAAAGGTGTTCTTGGTAATTTTCATCAGACTGGTACTTTTGGGAACACTTAAGTTCTTCATTCAGGTAAATGAAGAAAGGAAGTGCAACGAATGCTAAGGATATACAACTAGTTATCCTAGTAGGGGTTGTATATAAATCATAGCAAAGGCTCTAGCAATGAGAATTAAAAGCGTTATGAATAAGCTCTTGACCGTCTTGCTAAATACTTCTGTAGACGGGTAATAAACCCTTGTTGCAAGTCCTAATGATTTCATAAATTCTAGATTGAGGATCAAAGAACCAGTTTGTAAGTGGGATATAACAAAGGTTTTACATTCATGTGAAATAAAACTTTTTTGTTTGACATATTTGTGGTAGTAAATCATTGGAGAATGTTTTACCAACCTGTTCGCACTGGGTATGGACAGGATAATTGCAGTGTCAGAGACCCCCCCAAAAAATGAAGATTTTTAGTTGTCATGTTATATATGTATATCCTTGAGAAGACATTTGAAGCATCGGAAGCCTCATGAGGCTGAATGCTTCCTGTTGAGGTTGTATAATAATAAGCAGTTCGGTAAGCAAAAAGTATGATGCTATGGCAAATGGCATCCTCCAAATACTTTTTGCTGACTTCTTATTGCAAGTGCCTACACAAGGCCGGAGAACCTATATTAATCTGTATGGAGATCTAGGCTCCAAAAAAAGGTAGCATTCTTATCTCAGTGTGACATCTGGGGCAATCTTGACAGCAGATATCTTAAGGAGGAGAGTGATGCAATATTAAACGCAGAAATAAGAAAACAAAAAGATAGAAGCAAGACGCTCAATGAACTATCAAGACAACAAGTAGGAACTAGTCTACTTACCTTCTTGATGAAGTCACGGAGTACCTATACTATACGAACAACCCTCAAGACAACAATGGTCTTGCAAATTGTTCGATCAAACAAAGGAACAAGTTCAATTTTGAATCACACCAAAATTGGACAAGTTAATTCACACGATTTTGGGAGCAATGTGCTGCCGGTTTTTGATTGATAATAATGTCAAAAGGTATCAAAATAATAAAGTGTTTAGGCTTATATAGAATGAGCCTTTACCTAAATCAACTAGGAAAAGAATAACTAGTTAGCCTAAATCAACTAGGAAACAACTAATTAACAAAAAGGCCACAATTTGGCTAATTTAAAGAATAGTCACGCAGGACCAAACAAATATTAATGTCTTCAATAATTACATAATAATACAACATAAATACAAATGTACATCTTCAACACAAGATTCGTCCACAGCAAGATTTATGGACGCTTGGATCTTCTCCAAGGCTAACCAACGCCTTTTCTTGTCTTGTTCATAGATGGCATTGATAACACTTGATCAAATTTATTTGCATCATTCTCCCCCTCTTGAGAGAATTTCATCCTCGAAATTAAACCATCTTCATCTTTCAAAGCGGCACTACCTGCAACACAAGGAGTTAAGTCAGAAACGTTGAATGTTTTAGAAACACTAGACTCACCAGGTAGGTCTATCACATAGGCGTTGTTATTGATCTCCTGCAATACTTGGAATGAACCATCTCCTCGCAGCATGTTTACATATTCCTGTAAAACATCATCAACAACACTAGGCAAGGGGTGAACGTTAGTAGAAACTTCATCATTAGAGCTCAAGTAAACACCCTTATGAATTAGGCAATTTAAGAGTTTAGAACTATCATTACTTCTCAAATACTCACCTGGTTGCATCATAGCACAAATATTACCTGACAGGTTCGCTGTACTAGCATTGGTCCTGGCTTCGGATTTGGTCTCCATTGGAGCCTTAGCTCTAGCCGCCTCTTTCAGTTCCCGCATGTGCTTGTAATCATCACTAATCTGTTGCGGTGTTAAGGGCTTAAGTACGTAACTCTTGCCCTCCAGCTTGACTGTATAAGTGTTGGCCCTTCCATCATGATCAACATATCTATCAAACTGCCAAGGCCTTCCAAATAGTAAATGGCACGCCTGCATAGGCACCACATCGCACAA
>MCJB01001144.1:1366-17636 GCA_002018475.1 Nicotiana obtusifolia | reverse complement strand
GAAACTAATTGAAACTTTGTAAGAATATTATATAGTAACTTCTTTAATTCTAATTATAAGTTATATTTTCAAAAACTTCTAATTTCCTTCTACTACACTACTACAAAATTTATAATTTTACTAACTTTGAATATATTTTCAGGTTTGAAATGTGAATCAAATATTATAAATTTTGAAACTAATTGAAACTTTGTAAGAATATTATATATTAACTTCTTTAATTCTAATTATAAGTTATATTTCCAAAAACTTATAATTTCCTTCTACTACACTACTACAAAATTTATAATTTTACTAACTTTGAATATATTTCAAGGTTTGAAATTTGAATCTAATTATAAAGTTTGAAACTAATTGAAACTTTGTAAGAATATTATATAGTAACTTCTTTAATTCTAATTATAAGTTATATTTTCAAAAACTTATAAGAATATTATATAGTAACTTCTTTAATTCTAAAATTCGGATTTGAAACATAATTTTCAATTATTTATAAAGTTAAATAAATGAGTCAAATGGTAATTAACTAATTATTAAAAAAAATAAAAAAAAATAGAATAAACCGGCGACCGGACCGGATTGGACCGGTATACCGGCCACCGGTACCGGCACTGGTCCGGTCGAACGAGCTTTAACCGGTAAGTCCGGACCGGTTGGGACCGGTTTGGTCCGGTTTTTGGCGTGGTTATGGTACCGGACCGGACCAGTAGCCACTCTTAGTATAAATAGATAAATAGATAGATAGATAGATAGATAGTTACAAATATAAATATAGATAGATATAGATATACATATTGATAAATATGGATAATTACTATATGATTTATGCATATTAGCTAAAGGTTATCAATATTTTCGGCTGATTGGACAAATTTGTAGCTTCCCCTTTATTGGTACTTGCATTAGAAAATGGAGAACCCGTAATATACGTTTTGTATGGGTCGAAGCTATTTTCTTATAAATATCATAATTTTTAATTAAATCTTTCTTGTTCCAATTAACACTTAAATAATTATATACTGATGAAATCGAGCCCATGAGACGCCTCAGCTTCTAATGAAGCAAACAGAGCAAGAGACGTGACGACAAGGAACCAGAATCGAGACAAGGAGCCCCTCGAGCCGGGGTCCGGGCAAAATGCCAGCCTCAGGAGTATCGGGCCATGACTCTAGGTTCGGTTCGAATCCCAAAAACCTCGTAGAACACTACCAGGTAATCGAGCACGACCAACAAAAAGCTGTGATGTCCGTGACCAGCCGGATATCAACGCATGGATCTCGGACGTATCGGCAGAGAATCGGTGATTGGTTAAATAGAAGAATTTTTTACCTTTTATAGAATTGTACTTAGGGTAAAACTCCCCTACTATATAAGGGGTCCAATTATTCATAAAAGACACTGTAACACGCATATCAAGGAAATATACTCTTATTTTCTCTGTTATTCAAAGTTCTTATTCTTGTTCATCAGTGCTTCGTTATTATAAGTTCAAGACCGAGGGCAGACATCTCATTAAGGCTGTCATTGAGTCTAGAATTACCCTCCTTAAGTGGTTTGACAATTTATTACGTCATTTATCTGTTTAATCTAACGCAGTTTATCCTTTGTATTGAATTAATCCACGTATCCTTAAAACCACATACAAATTTAATTGTTATCCATTTTTTAGAATAAACAGTTTGGCGCACACCGTCGGGCTAAAGATAATAGTGGCAATTTGATAGAAATTTCCATAATACACTCTATTTTACACTTGTTCTTTAAGCTTTTAATTTCAGGTCAATAAAAAATGTCGAACTCCCAATCTGCCCATTTGAAAGTGGATGTTGAGTCTGGCCACCATTGTAACGATCCGACTGGTCGTTTTGAGCTCTAACGCGTCGTTCGGCGGTTTGAGGCCTTTAGTAGCTTCACTTCAAGTATTATGACTTGTACGTGTGGTCGGAATTGAATTTCGGGAAGTTCAGAATTGATTTGGAAGGAAAAATCTAATTTCGGAAACATTAAGTTGGAAGAATTGGCTAAGATTCGACTTTTGAGTAAACGACCTTAGAATCGGGAATTTTTATGGTTCCAATAGGTTCGTATGATGATTTCGGATTTGGGCGTATGTTTGGGTTGAGTATCGGATCACCCGAGAGTATTTCGGCGCTTATTATAGAAGGTTGGCATTTTAAAGGTTTAAGAATTTCATAAGTTTAGTTTGAAGTAGATTTTGATGTTATCGATGTCCGTTCGGGGTTCCGAGCCTTGGAATAGCTTTGTTATGTCGTTTGTGACTCGTATACGAAATTTGAAGTCATACGGATTGATTTGATATGTTTCGCACAGGATATAGAATTTGAAAATTTGAAAATTTATAAGTTTGATTCGAGGCACAATTCATGATTTTGATGTTGTTTGACGTGGTTTAAGTCTTCGACTAAGTTCGGATTGCATTTTGGGACGTGTTGGTATATGTGGTTAAGGTCCTGAGGGCGTAGGATGGATTCAAGATGGTTAACGAATTGATTTTTTGACTTAAGAAATGCTGCAGCTGGGCAGCAGTTGGTGCGATCTCTTCTGCGATGTCTTGGTCGCAAAAGCGAGGTCGAGCTCGCAGAAGTGAAATGGGAAGGGACTGGCAGTGGCCGTAGGTGCGAAGATTTTCCGGCATCTGCGAGACCACAGAAGCGGTTTCTTGGTCGCAGGTGCGACTCCGCAGAAGCGGAGTCTTGTCCGCATGTGCAAAGGTAGGGGGCTGAAGGGTGACTGCAGAAGCAGTGTGTTGGCCGCACCTGCGAAACCGCAGAAGCGGTCGAGTGGCGCAGGTGTGAGAGGTCGCTAGGCAGAGTGTTCTTTTAAGAATGAGATTTGGCCTATCTCTTTCATTTTTACTTGGTTGGGGCGATTTTGGAGAGCTTCAAGGGGAGATTTTCATCAAGCAACACAAGGTAAGTGATTCCCACCTATTACAAGTTAAATACATGGTTTGTATAAGGATTTAAACATAAAAATTAGTAGAAATTATGGGTTTTTGGTAGAAAACCTAGATTTTGATATTTTTGAATTTTGACCACGAAATTGGATGTGGAATTGAGAATAAATTATATATTTGAGTTCGCGGTGTTATGGGTAAGGTTTATCTTCAAACAATTTTGGAATCCGGGCACGTGGGCCCGAGGTTGTCTTCATCGACTTTTCGAGCGAAGTTGGGAATTGTTTAAATTGATTAATTATGGGTATTAGAATATATTTTGACTGGTTTGTACGTTGTTTGAATAGTTTTGGATCGACGGGCATTGGTTTGAGATCTTAGAGAGGCCTTGGAGCCGGTTATGCAACTTCAGAGCGAGGTAAGTCTCCTGTCTAACCTTGTGAGGGGGAAATTACCCCTAGGTGATATTTATTGTTATGTGCAACTAGTTGTGGGTGCTACGTAAGCATGTTTATGTCCGGATAGACTTAGGACTTTATCCAGTATAATTGAATTTGAACTCATCCTGCTAGCTTAATTAATTAAAGTTATAACTGAATTTGATATAGAGATAAATGTATGCATAATGGGCCGATCCCTAACAGTTTAAGTTGTGGGCGAGTTATTTGAGAAGCATAAAGATTATATTCGTGATGAGCTCATGTACTGTATTGTAAACACGCGTCTCGTAATTCTAACTTACTTCCTTTTTCTTGTGGAGCGGGCCGAACGCCTGGGCAGTATATAAATGCATCTATGAATCGTGCGGCTCATCCGTGGGCAGCGTACACATTATTCCAGATCGAGCCGAACGACCTCGGCAGAATCGTGCGTTATATCGCTAGTAGTCCGAATGTTCACGAGCTAATCTGTCCCTTGGTGCCCGGTTTTTATATGGTATTCCTTATTGATTTGATAATAACACTTGATATTTTCTGAGTTGTTACTGTAGAACACAAGATTTAGAAATTCTTGCTTTAAAAGAAGTAATTGGAAGATTATGTAACTTACAGATTTACCCCATTATTATTGTATGCCTCATATTTGCTTATGTTTTATTAATTGCTTGTTGGACCTTTAATAAGTGTCGATGTCGGGCCCTCGTCACTACTTCGCTGGGGTTAGGCTAGATACTTACTGGGTACGTATTAATTTACATACTCATGCTGCACTTCTGCACTAAATATGAAGGATCTGACAGGTTCATTTGATGATCACCTTGGCGCATAGGCACACCTGTTGAGGAGACTTTATGTGAGCTGCATTCCAGGCTACGGTTTGCAGTCCGCCGAGTCTCCATTGTTACTGTTTATTTTATTCTGTCTTACTACATTGGGGACAGTGTTGTAATATTATTGTATCCCTTAGAAAACGTTCATGCACTTGTGGCACCGGGTTTTGGAGGTTCCTACTGGTTGTTCGTTATTGTACCCACGTAGTTATTATTATTTCACCCTGTAAATTCTATTTTATACTATTTAAGTAATAGAGATTATGTTTCAAAAGTAATAAAAAGGAGTAAAATAAATTGATAAATCAACATTGGCTTGTCTGACGGCGGCGTTAGGCGCCATCACGACCTATAGTGAATTTTGGGTCGTGACAACCATGACGAAAATAACAACATGGTATCCGGCAATGAGGTGCCCCCTATTGACCCCAACAGAGTCCCGGTCGCTGATCCGATCGACGCTAACTCACATGTGGCTGCAAATATGCCTACTTACCCCGAAAATAGCATTCGCGGGAGCCCAATCAATAGCCCGAAGCAGACACGACAGCGAGGTTGACGGGATCAACTTGCGCGTGATCTTCGAAATGTTACAGGCTCAACAAGAAGCAATAGAGCAGTTGCAGAACCAAAGCTGAGCCCCCAGAAGAGTTGAGCCCAAATCGTCTCGAGAAAACATCCGCTGAAATGAACCGGCCACAGAAAGGCCGGGTGAAGAACCCGGGACCAACCCCGAGATAATAATGATGCTCGAGGAACTGACAAAGCGGGTAGAATCAGGAGAAAAGAAAATCGAAACCAGCGACAAAAAAGTGGAGACCTATAACTCCAGGGTCGATCAAATTCCGGGAGCGCCACCGATACTGAAGGACTTGGATTCCAAAAAATTTGTCCAAGTACCTTTCCCTCCGAGCACAGCTCCGAAGCCGATCCCAAAGAAGTTTCATATGCCCGAAATTCTGAAATATAATGGGACAACCAATCCCAACGAACATGTGACCTCTTATACATGCGCCATCAAAGGAAATGAGTTGGAAGACGATGAAATCGAATCTGTTCTGTTGAAAACATTGGGAGGGACCTTTTCGAAAAGAGCTATGATATGGTATCACAACTTACCCCCTAATTCTATTGACTCGTTTGCTATGCTCCCAGATGCCTTTGTAAAAATGCACGCCGAGGTCATCAAGGTAAAGCAAAAAGATAACGTGATGCTCAGGGAATTTGTATCGAGGTTTCAAATGGAATGAATGGACCTACCACCGGACGCAGATATTGGGGCCGTTCAGGCCTTCACCCAAGGGATCAATCCTTGATGCTCATTGGCTTCATAACAGTTGAAGCAAAATTGATAGAATACCCGAAAGTAACTTGGGCCGATGTCCATAACCGGTACCAATATAAAATTAGGGTTGAGGACGATTAGCTCGGGGCCCTTTCCGGGTCCGTTTATCCCGTCAGAGCTAGTGATAGATCCAAGAGAGACATTGATCTTGAACCAAGATCGAATAGAGACCGGTATCAACCGTACAATAGAGATCAAAGAGGTAATGGGCCCGGAAGCAACACCGTAAGAAGTGAAAGAAGGAGCGACTGAGGTAAGTATAACCGGGGACTCATGAGCAAAAGCGGTTTTGACAGACCCATCAGGACGTTAGAAGTGAAAGAGGAACGAATGAGGAGATACCTGGATAAACTACAGGTAACACTACATTGGTTCAAGGAGTGGACCCTACAGCACGTACCCCATGATCAAAACAGCGAAATTGACGCTCTCGCTAACTTGGGGTCGCCCGTTGATTATGATGAGTTCAACTCGAGAACGGTCATATAACTCATAAAATCGATAATGGAAGAAGGCCACGCCGAGATAAACTCGACAAGCTTAACCTGGGACTGGAGAAACAAGTATATAGATTACCTGAAGACGAGAACCTACCCTTGGATCCTAAAGAATCAAGAGCTTTGCGTACAAAGGCGGCCAGGTTCAGCCTGTCCTAAGATAACACCCTATTCAAAACTAGTAAGGTCTATATTGAATTATCGAGATTATCGATAAAGGTTCATTCCAACTCGAAGCAGGGAACGGTGAGCAACTTCCAAACAACTGGAACGTGAGCCACTTAAAACGATACTACTGCTAAGGTATGACACTATTCTTTTTTTTTTTTACATATATTGCAAATTGGACTAACACTGCAGGCAGCAACCAAAGAACGGTGCAGCTATTAGGCCTGAAAGCACGCGTTGTACTCTTTTTCTCTTGAACCGGTTTTGTCCCAAATGGGTTTTCCGGTAAGGTTTTTAACGAGGCAACGATAGATCGTGCTAACTAAGAATCAAAGAACCGTTATGAACCAGAATGGATGGTCGCATCAACAGTATCAGAGCCCTCTCGACGATCGACCTTGAATACTGAGGGCCATCACCCTCGAGTAATGATTTTAGCAAGGAAGAAAACTTTGTGTTTGAACAGTTTGGGCTCGGTGGATAGGATTTATTGTAAGAGTCAAACAGTCAAGGTAACTGTGCCTACGTAGACCACCTAAGCCGTAACACGAAGCTTGTATACACTTACAATCTTGTATATTGCACACAGAAATGAACGAAAGTTTCTATCTTGCAGATACATATTTTGCCCCTTAAGACTATTACATTTTGTTCCTTAAGGATATCGAGCCCAAGGGCCGCCTCTATCGGATACAAGAGATCACCCCCACTTCGGGGACTGTCGTCCAAGGCAAACTTGGATGGCTCGTACTATCGAAGCCCGGAGGCACAGAAGCCTATTAGGTAGTGCCTAAACTTAAAAGGCTACGGCCACCCCTACTAGGGGACTGTCATCCAAGGTAGGTTCGGACAGCTCGGGTATCGAACCCCGGAGGTACAAAGTCTATTAGGCAGTACCCGAACATAAAAGGCTACGGCTACCCTAGAAACCGAAGCCCGTAATCGAAACATAAAGGACTTGAAAAATTCTTAATCGGTTTAAAGGCTACCCTCGGCAAAACTATAATCTAAAAACATCTAAACAAGCACTTCGGGAAAAGCTTCCGGTCATACCGAGCCCCCCACTAGTTTTAAACAAAATTTACATCGAGATGAGTCTAGTTCGAACCTCCGAACAAGACCTTATTTTTGCATTTTATTCCGTGCTAAGACATTTGGAATCTTTGCAAATAATAAAGGGGAAGCCAAAAGAAATGAACTCAAAAATTGCCAAAAGGGAAAAAGCCTTATATACATTGCAATAAAAGTTTTTTACAAAGGCCAACGATAAGGGTCTCAACAAAATGAACAAAATGCAAAAACAACGAAAAATCCCTAAGGCGTCTAAGCCTGATCTTCACCAGAATCCGCCTCGTCACCGGAGTCGTCGGGGTCTTCTCCATCCTCAAGTTCGCCAGAGACCTCAGAGCCTTCCTCACCCTCGGGGTCGGCCAGCTTCTTGGCCTCAGCCTCGAGCCTTTTCGAATCCTCGATCTTGGCCGACAGATCGAAACCCCGGGCATGGACCTCCTCGAGAGCCTCCCTTCGAAACATCCACTTCACATACTCAACAGTAAATTTCAGGTGGTCCTGGGCTGCCTTAGCATCAGCCTTGTACTAGGCCACCATCTCTGCAGCATCAAGCCTATTTATTTCCGACACAGACGTTGCTGTTTCGAGCTCTTAGCCAGCATCTCGTTCAGCTGTGGTCGAGCCCAGTGGAGACTGGAGGTATTATATTCGTAGAGCTCGTGCTTCGGCCTTGTCTCTTGCCGCTCGGAGTTGGACCTCCACCGATTCCAGCTACTCCCCAGCAGTCTCCTTCTCCGAAGCCAATTGGTCCATTTTTCCTTTCCACCCTTCAGCCATGGTCTTGACCTCGTTCGTCTCGGTTCGAAGTTGGTCGATCCTTTCAACCTTCTGCTGAACCTGCGAGGTTTGGCCGTTAATCACCATGTCTAACTCGTCATCACTAACTTCAAAAATCTTTACCTGTTCCACCAGGTCGGCGTGCTCCTTCTAAGCCACATCCAACTCAGCCCGGAGGCTCTTCACTTCTTCTTCACGTTGCTCACTGAGAAGCTTATACATGTCCCTCTTCTCAGCAAGCTCCTTGACCTCAGCTCGAACTGGTTAATCTTATTCGAGCTGCAAAAATAAAAGAGAGGGAATGGGAACATGGTGCTGAAAAAGGGAGCCTAGCATTACTTATTCGGGAAAGAAATCTTACCGTGGGAATGGGCCTCCCAGCTGCCCTTCAAGAGTTCACGTCACGAGCGCTCAGAATAAGGCATCTGCGAGCAAATACCCTCAATCCACTCCTTGAGCCGAGGAATGGCATATGGGATTCGAGAAAGGGCTGCAGCACAGCAAATGCTGATGAGAAAAAGGGAGATAAAACATAAAATCAACATTTAAAATAAAATTATGCTTACGTGACACATTCCACTTCTCGGGGAAAGGCCTAAACTCGGCAGGGATCAAATATGCGGTCCTCACCCAGATAAAACGTCCATGCCAGCCCCGATCCCGGTTCTTGTTGATGCTTGAAAATGGGGCTTTGATGGCCCGTCGTACGAGCTTTATCAGTCCCCCCCCCCTCCCAAAAGATTTGGGGACGAAGGAGGATTACGATCCTCCATAGCGATAGGTGGATCTAAACGAGGCACACTTGATACCTCCTACAGATGTTCAGAATAACTGGGTCCACCAGGCCCAATTGAAGGGGTAAGTGTAAACACTCTGATACCCCTCCACATGGGTAGTAATGTCGTCATCGGGCTCGGGAATTACTATGTCCTTATCCGCCTAGCCGCAGAACTTACGAACCACAAGAAGGACGGCCTCGGTAATGGAGCAAATGTACCTAGATACCGCCTTGCGTCGGCCTTGCATCGATGAGGGTTTTTTAACCTTAAAGTCATTCGCGACCGAAAACCCCCTGGGGACGAACATTTTTAAGGGGGCTCAGCTGTGGGTTCATCGGTAGCCGGGCCCGGAGCGGACCTCTCGAGGTCAACCACATCGAGAACGATCTCCTCGGCTTCGGCGGTCGTACGTGAAGAAGAAGTAGCAGCTTTTTGGGGAACAGTCTTAGAAGTCTTTGCCATTGTTATCTGGAAAAAACCTACAATAAGTGAAAAGGAAGATCGGGAGATGAAGGGTAAAAGCTTGCTGAGAAAATCAAACACGCTGGTTTGGGTAAAAGATAAACGAAAACTTGCAATTTGCTGAAAACTCTTGGAGAACGAAGGTAAAAATGTTAGGGTATGAAGAGAGGCAGTGATATCCTGAAGGTACAAGGGAAGAGGCTTGGTCAAAAAGTAAAAAATAAACGAAGGAGGGAAGTATTTATAGAGGTTTCTCGCCGTTTCGTATCTTGGGACGGCCTGCCGATGGCTGACATGCGTTTGAAGTTATTATGACATGAATGACGGGACGTTTCGAATCTTTTGTCATTTCTATTACGGCGTGTTGGAGAAGGAATCGAGGTGCTCATGTCGTTTCTCGTCGTTTCCGTAAACTTACTCTCCGAGAAATGAGGGGACTATCTATTTACGGGTGAAACCGAGCACCTGAGACGCCTCAGCTTCCGATGAAGCAAATGGAGCAAGAGATATGACGACAAGAAACCAGAATCGAGACAAGGAGCCCCTCGAGACGGGGTCCGAGCAAAATGCTCGGCCTCGGGAGTATTGTGGCCATGACCCCGAGTTCGGTTCGAATCCCAAAGGCCTCGAAGAACACTACCAGGTAATCGAGCATGACCAACAAAAGGTCGTGATGTCCTTGACCAGCCGACTATCACGGCGTGGATCTCGGCACGTATCGACAGAGAACTGGTGATTGGTTAACCAGAAGAGTTTTTACCTTTTATAGAATTTTACTTAGGGTAAAACTCGCATACTATATAAGGGGGTTCTGACTATTCATAAAAGACATTGTAACACACATGTCAAGGCAACATACTCTTATTTTCTCAGTTATTCAAAGTTCTTATTCTTGTTCATTAGTGCTTCGTTATTGTAAGTCCGGGATCGAGGGCAGACATCTCATTAAGGCTATCATTGAGTCCGGAATCACCCTCTTGAAGTGGTTTGACAATCTATTACGTCCTTTATCTGTTTAATCTAATGGAATTTATCGTTTGTATTGAATTAATCCACATATCCTTCAAACCATATACATTTTTGAGGGTAAACAATAGTATTATTAAATTTTTAATACTCAATAGTTTTTCCAAAACACTCCGTTCGATTAATGTTATTATTAATCTTTAAAGAACATTATTTCATTAACTAACGAAAACTCTAGAAAACATCTTTTAGAAAAGAAAAAAAAAAGATCTTTTGAAATATGAATTTTATCGTACCAAACATAGCTCATCAAGCAAATCATAATCTAATCTCCACAGTATTTTGTATTTGGAAAATCATAATTAACTTTCTATCTTCATATATTCGGTTTTGCAAACTTTTGAGAAAAAGGAATCTTCAGATATACGGACGATGACTAGTCTATCAACCTCTAGTCCCATCATTTTTAATTTTAAAGAATGGAGATGGAAGTGTTAGAAAAAAAAAATCTTTGGCTTAATAATTGCAACATGATTAAAAAAGATTAGTAGTGTTTACCCTGAAAATCGGATAACAATTGAATTTATACGTGGCTTTAAGGATACGTGATTTAACTTGATACAAAAGGAGAAAGCAGATTAATATTGAAATTAATGATGGAAAAATAAATGCAAACCACATAAGTTGAACAATTTTAGCCTTGAAGGTCGATCATCCTTGAGTCAAAAATGCTTAAATCGATGCCGGAACAGAATGATGAGATAATAAGAACTAGACATAATAGTATATTGCTTTGGGATGCGTGTTACAAAGTCTCCGATGAATTATCAGACCCCCTTTTATATAGTAAAGGAGTCATATTCTAGGTACATTTCTATTAAAGGTAAAAATCTCTTGATTTGCTAATTGCTAGCTCCTTGCCGATATGTGCCGAGATTCCCGCCGTAATATCCGTCGGGCCGCAGATATTTCGGTCTTTTGTTTGTTATTTACGAGCTCACTCAAGGCTAAGGTCGAGACCGGACTCAACGTTCCTCGAGGGTAGATCTTCCGACCTTAGGTTCTGGCTTAGTGAGGCTCGAGGTCAATTTCTAGTCCGTAATCGCCACATCCAAGCCAAATCTATCAATTATAGTCGAGATAGATTTTGACCGTATACAAGCAGATAGTTAAATACAATTAGCACTAAACTTTCACTTTGCAATCGACACTATACATTTAACTCTCACCAGACACCAATATTGTAAGTCGATCTCCAAAGGATAGCAGGTAATTTGTTCTCCTTTTATGTATATATGATGATTGCTACGACGTGCTAATAGATAAACGTTTAGTTGATGTCTCCAACTCTTTCATTAAATAAAATTATGGAGAATAGGTAGATTTTAAAAATGTGTAAATACTATTGTATACAGTAAAAACCAGTCTTAGAAGTTGGATAAATTAGGAAGAAACGCGTGTCAAGGATGACTAGTCGGTGGTGACTCGACCATGGTGACACTGGATACAACTTTGTGGCCGGATAAGAAATAATTCATGAGATGACCGTTAGACAGATGTTACAAGATTCCTCCAGCCTTTACTAGTCTTTATTAGGTTTTACTACCCTTTATTATTCTTTGTTACCTTTTAATTACCTTTTATTATAACATTAATATTGGTAATTAAGGGGACATGATTTGTAATCAAGCACCACATAGCTCTAGTATAAATAAAGGCTTTCATTCTATTGTAAGGCTTCAAAAAATACTAATAGAAAAAGATTAATATTCTTTCTCTCATTCTCTTAAACTTCATACAAGCGTATTCGAGGTTTTCCAATTATTATCGATCCTATTGGGAACATTCTAAAGCCTAGGCTTGTATTTTCTTCAATTTTCTTATTTTAATCGCCTTGTTCTTCATTAATTTATTTAGTCAGATCTATTTAATTCATATGTCTATAAACCACGATACAAATTCAGCTATACCATTTTCCAGTAAATAATTTTTCACCCATCGTGGGGCATAGACAATTGTGGTATTATTTTTATCTGTTCATCTTATACTAATGTGCTTTGAAGTTTTTTTTCTATTATAAGAATACTCCAGTTATGGCACACGATGATATCAACAACTCGCTCAATGTTAGAACAAACTACAATATCGTACTCGTGGACAATCTACATGAAGGGAATCAACAGAATGGTTCAACCAGTGAAACTTGTCTCGATGGGAATGAGTCAATTCCGGGTAGAAAGTAAAATTTGACATGAGAGGAGTCCTACCCCGGATGATATGATAGTGAGCCGGTGGCTGTTACCATGAAAATGTTGAGAGCACAATAGTGAAAAATTATGGATCATCTCTCAAGACAAGACCGGACAATGACTGAGCTTCAACAAGCAATACCGGGGGCTTCAAATAGTTCAAATGGTGGAGTTCAAGTCCCTCCCGGCATCCCTATAAATCAAACGACACCAAGAATCGCTAACACCATTACTGGTGGGAAGTTCAGAAGAAACAACAATCAGGCAGGTAGTGCTGGTAGTGGATCTGAAAATAAAAATAATGCAGGCAATTCTTTCAAAGCCGAGCTCATGAGGTTTATGAGGGAAATAAATAATCGAATGGATCATAATGCTGAAGAATTTCATGCTTGAATAGATTAGATCCCGACAACACCTCCGGTCCTAAAGGGCGCGGACTCAAAAAAGTATTTTCAATTTCCGTTCAAACCTAGTGTGCTTCCAGAGTTGATCCCAAAGAGATTCAAGATGCCGGATTTCCAAAATATAATGCAACATAGGATCCACAAGAACATATTACAATTTATACTATGGCTGTGAAGGGAAACGATTTGGCTCCACGTGAGATAGAATCAGTCTTGTTAAAGAAATTTGGTGAAACTTTAACAAAAGAGGCTTTAACATGGTATTCTATTTTACCTGAACACTCAATTAATTCCTTTGAAATGCTTGCAGATTCTTACATCAAACCTCACATTGGAGCAAGAAAAGAGCAAGCTAGAAAAGCTGATATATTCATAACCGCTCAAGGAAATTTGGAGTTGCTACGAGAGTTCGTGATCCAATTCCAAAAAGAGAGAATGTTGTTGCGGGCAGTACCGGATGAAATGGCAATAGAAGCATTTACCAAGGGTCTTAATCCCACAAGTTCCGATGTCTCAAGAAAGTTGAAGGAGAGTTTGTTGGAATTTCAAGCAACAACCTGAAGAGATATTCATAATAGATATGAGTCAAAGATTTGTATAAAAGATGATCAGATAAATAAATCGACATCTTCTACGGCCCGAAATTAAGGTCAATTGAATTTTGATCGGAGGTATTCCAGACAATGTTTAAATCATACTCATCAGGATCACGGACTGACATAAGGTAGAGGCATACACAAAGCGAGTCGCCAGAAAATAACTTCTAGACAATAATCTCTACGAATGTTGGGAATGTTGCATCAGAGCAGCAGAAACTGCAACAATAAGTACCGGAAGCATCTGATGATGGCTTCGGAACAATCTGTGTTGGATATCGGAGATAGCCCGAACTGACTCCGAAATAAAAAAGGATTAGGGACTGGCAGATAAAGGACTGGGGACTGCCAGATCAACCCCGGGAAAAAATAAAACAAAGGGAATCAGAATCAAGAATCGGCTAGACCCAATAAATGTCATCCGGTCGCAATTCCCTTGTAAGATATTTTTGTTCATTTCCTATAAACTATCGTATATAAAAATTTGTAAAAACTTACGTATGGTCAAAGAATCGAATAAAGCAAAACTTGCACTTTTTAAAAACATTCCCGTATATGTTTGAATGAACAAAATCATTCTTAATATTTTCTCAAACTTAGAAGCAAAAAAGGGGATTACAAATCCGAATAATTGTGCCCGGATGAACAGGAGACATCATCTTCATAAGCACTGTAAACATAAGGTCCACTCTTATAAAGCCATCAAATTAAATGGCTAAAGGTCGAATGTCTTGTTTCCCGATCACAAAATTAATCGGATGCATTAAATTTTTGTACTTTATCAAAACCAGAAGTATAATTCGTGGTTATTAACATCCCGGGTCTCTAAGGCTGTGAGATTATAAAAGTTTTCAGGTTAAACTAAAAAATCCAAGAGTCAAAACTCAAAGAAAATTTTTTGGGTTCAATTAAAACCCCAAGAGTCAAAACTCAAAGAAAAGTTTTTGGATTCAACTAAAAACTCAAGAGTCAAAGCTCAAAAGTAAAGTTTTTGAGTGTAGCTAAAAACTCAAGAATCAATCAAAGATTAAAGTTCTAGATGAATACTGAAAATCTGAGATCAAGTTTTCTGTGATGGTGGTTCTTCTTCAGCGCCAACCGGTCATCGATGAAAGAATAATAAGTAGTGAGATCTGAATTCCTTAGTTTTGTACTCTTTTTTTTCTTTGTCCGATTTTTGTCCTAATTTATTTTTTCCTGCAAGGTTTTTAATGAGACGGTAATGAGGGTAGAAAGGATAAAATCTTCCACATCCCGGTTATATCACAGTGAGTAACCGAAAAGTGGGGGACTATCTATATACGTTAAAGATGGGTCTCAGAAGTTAGATGAATTAGGAAGCGACACGTGACGGATGGCTGGTCGGTGGTGACTCAACCATGGTGATACCGAATACAAACTTATGGCCAGGATAAGAAGTCATTTAAGATATGACCGTTAGAGAGATGTTATAAGATTCCTCCAGCCTTTACTAGCATTTATTATGCTTTACTACCCTTTATTATTCTTTATTACCTTTTAATTACCTTTTATTATAACATTAATATTGGTAGTTAAGGGGACATGATTTGTAATCATGCACCACATAGCTTTAGTATAAATAAAGGCTTTTATTCTATTGTAAGTCATCAAGAAATACTGATAGAAAAAGACTAATATTCTTTCTCTCATTCTCTTAAGCTCCATACAAGCATATTCGAGGTCTTCCAATTATTATCGACCCCGCGAAAATATTCTAAAGCCTAGATTTGTATTTTCTTCAATAGTTCTTATTTTATCGCTTTATTCTTTATTATTTTATTTAGTCGGATCAATTTAATTCACATATTTATAAATTACTATATAAATTTAACTTTACCGTTTTTCCTGTAAACAACTATAGCTGGTAGTTTTTTCTCCTTTATGTATATGTGATGATTGCTACGACGTGTTAATATATAAACGTTTCAGTTATTTATTAGTTGATGTCTCCAACTCTTTCATTAAATAAAATTCTACCTGAGAATAGGTAGATTTTAAAAATGTGTAAATACTTTATCCTCGAGATATAAGCTTCATCTTGTTTAGTAGGCCAAGCATTACTATTTACAACCACTGTAGTTCCTTCTTCCATTTTTGTTACGTGAGTCCTCTTTCCTTCTTTGTTTGACAGAGTAGGTGAGTTTGAGTTTATTAATGAAAGACTTGGTTTTGAACAAATTAGATGACGGATAGAGATCCATGTCTACTGTTACGGGGCGCCTTCCTGAGATGCTTTGGAAGGGTAGCGTAAGGCTAGGCAATCGATGTCAGTGCGATTGCCGTCCGCCAACTGAGGTCCCCTCCGCACGCTAGACTAGATTGTCAGTGCCGTGCGGGAAAACCAATTTCGTAGGCAACAAGAGAATTGAGAGCAGCGGAAGCTTTGTGTTGGATTTTTGATGATGATTGTATTGATGATGAAAGCTATTACAAAGCTAATGCGGTGTCGAGGGGGCGAGACACCAGTACAGAGAATTGAATGCTTGCTGAAAATGTTTGAATGCTGATACCCCCCTAATAATGCTTAAAATAAAAAAATCAAAATTATATGAGTAGACCTAAAGTGAGCTCAAGGAGCACAATGAATATAAAACAGGTAAACTATTCTATATTTACAATGAAAGGAACTTAGTCTTCTATGATGTAGAAATACTAAGTCCAATGGCAGCAATCTTGTCTTGAGAAGCAGGGTCTGCGCGCGCGACACTATTGATGATGGCCCGCGGCGGGGCGCTGGCACTTGTGCTT
>MCJB01001143.1:0-16273 GCA_002018475.1 Nicotiana obtusifolia | reverse complement strand
AAAAAAAAAAAAAAAAAAAAAAAAAAAAAAAAAAAAAAAAAAAAAAAAAGGGTGACACCTATTTGGGATGGTGAGCAATAATAGCCTTCGGCATCTCGATCCGAGAAAATCATGCTTGAAAGTTCCGCAGTGGGTATATATCGAACATAATATCTTTTGAATGCATCTGTGTTAATAGTCATGTCTAGTACCCGTCCTTATTCATCTACCAAGTGCAAGGCCCCTTTTGGTAACACTTTCTTGATGATGTAGGGTCCTTTGTAGTTTGGGGCGAACTTTCCTTTAGCTTCTACCTGGTGCAGAAGGATGCGTTTCAAAACGAGCTGGCCTACCTCAAAGTGCCTTGGGCGCACTTTCTTGTTATAAGTATGTGCCATTCTTTGCTGGTATAGCTGGCCAAAACACACTGTTGCTAGCCATTTTTCATCAATCATCATTAGCTGTTCTAATCGGATCTTGACCCACTCAATGTCTTCAATCTCCGATTCCATAATGATTTGGAGAGAGGGAATTTCGAATTCAGCCGGTATTACATCTTCTGGTCCATATACCAGCAGATAAGGAGTTGCACAACAGATGTGCGAGCAGTCGTGCGGTATCCCAAAAGAGCAAAAGGCAACTTTTCATGCCATTGCCTTGGATCATCTTCTTGAGAATCTTCTTGATGTTCTTGTTTGCCGCTTCAACGGTTCCATTGGCTTTTGGTCGGTAGGGGATAGACTGGCGATGTACAATTTTAAATTGCTCGCATACCTCCTTCATCAAATGACTATTTAGATTGGCTCCATTGTCAGTGATAATAGTCTTTGGGATACCAAAGCGACAAATGATGTTGGAATGAAAATTTCTACCACTGCTTTCTTGGTGATGTCTTTGAAGTGATGGCCTCCATCCACTTGGTGAAGTAATCAATGACGACCAAAATGAGTTTATGCCCATTTGAAGCCTTTCGCTTGATTGTCCCAATAACATCAATTTCCCAAGCAACGAAAGGCCAAGGAGAGGACATGGGATGCAACTCCGATGGAGGCGAGTGAATCAGGTCGCCATGAATCTGGCATTGGTGACACTTGCGAACAAAACTGAAGAAATCTCGCTCCATAGAAAGCCAATAATACCTTGTCCGCAGAATCTTTTTTTCCAAAACATATCCATTTATGTGAGGTCCACATACCCCTGAATGCACTTCATTCATGATCCGTTCAGCCTCTATGGAATCTATGCATCTCAACAAGTTCAAACCCGGGGTCCTTTTGTACAAAATTTCCCCATTCAGGAAGAGACCACCATCGAGCCGCCTTATAATTCTTTTTTGATCTTCCCCTTGGCATGCTCTGAGTATTCCCTTGTTTTCAGGAATTATTTTATGTCATGATACTATGGTCCACCATCTAGTTCTGCCTCAGTTGTATTGTAGTACCCGTGTTGATTCCGAACTTGGATTTTCTAATGGATCAATATGAGTGTTGCCTGGATAAGGGATCTTCGAGGCTAAGGTAGCCAAGACATCGGCTAGCTCATTGTGAAACCTGGGAATGTACCTAAACTCAATGGATTTGAATCTTTTGCTTAGGTCTTGCACACATTGTCTGCATGGAATAAGCTTGATGTCTCGAGTCCCTCATTTGCCTTGGGCTTGCCGGATAAGCAAGTCGGAATCTCCCATAACCAATAGCTCATGCACGTCAAGATAGAGGGCCATTTTCAGGCCCATGATACAAGCCTCGTATTCTGCCGTATTATTGGTATAGAAGAACCGAAGTTGGGCCGTTGCAGGGTAATATTGTCCAATAGGTGAGATGAGGATTGCCCCGATCCTAACTCCTTTGATATTGATAGTCCCATCAAAATACATTTTTCATACCTGGCTGTCGTTCGGAACTACTTCCTCTATTGAGTTGACCTCTTCATCTAAGAAGTATGTGCTCAGTGGCTTGTAATCATCATCAACTGGATGCTCTGGCAAATGATTTCCCAAAGCTTGTTCTTTCATTGCGGTGCAAGTGACATAGATGATGTCGAACTCTATGAGCTGAATTTACCGTTTTCCGAGCCTGCCAGTGGGCATCGACTTTTGGAAGATGTACTTCAAAGGATCCATTCTGGATATGAGGTAATTAGTGTAGGCCAAAAGATAATGCCTCAGCTTCTGAGCAACCCAAGTCAAGGCACAATATGTCCTTTCTAAAAGGGTATACTTAACCTCATAATTGGTGAACTTCTTGCTCAAATAATAGATTGCATGTTCCTTTTTTCTTGTCATCATGTTGCCCCGAAACGCATCCAAAGGAATTATCCATCACCGATTAGATATAAAAACAAAGTCCTACCAAGTTCAGGTGGGACCACTACAGAGGGGTTTGACATATAGTCTTTGATGGCCCTCGCACGTGGTTGTGAGCTGAGCAATGAACCTACTGATGTAGTTCAATCTCCCGAGCAAACTCATGACTTCAGTTTTTCTCTTCAGGGGTGGTAGATTGTGAGGCCCCGTAAATATTTTTCCTAAAACCCTGGGTTTCGTAGTGCCAAAGTAGGCTTATGTGTAGACGAATGTAGAGATTCATCACGGCTCACTTTGTTTTTTGGGTTGAACAGTGTGTTGGGGAGTAAAAGAAAATATTTGGCAGAAAAAGGCATTTCTGCGGTCCACTATGCGGCTGCAGAATCACTCTACGGGCCGCAAAATGGCCACAAAATGAAGAAAAAAACTGGGCAAAGTTTGAGTGATATTGTGCGATCACTATGCGATCGCAAAACTATTTCGCGGGGCACACATCGATCACGGAGGGTCTGCGGTCGCATAATGCGCCGCAGAACAGGTCTGCAAACCGCATAATGGCTGCAGAGTAGGCAAGAATTGCTTAGTTCCGGAGGGCCATTTCACGGACCGTAGAAGCATTATGCGGTCGCATATGCGACCGCAGATATGTGGCGGGAATCCTTTTTTTTAAGTTTTTTTTACTCGACCCTATTTCGATATATTAGGGTAAAGGACCACTTCTTAAGCAAAAACATACATTCTAGAGAGAGGGAGTGCCAAGGAGTGAGGGGGGAAGTTCCTAAGCTCATCATCCATCAATTCTTGCTCAAAGTTGAAGAAATTATAAGAAGAATTCACTAGGTCTTCATCCTAGAGGTAAGTTTCTACTCCATAGCCCTCAATTTCGTGATTCTAATTGAAAATAGGTAATAAGCCAAGAAATTCTTGGGTGTGAGAGTTGTTTATTTTTACATGCATGTACCATCAAGGGAAGTTGGAGGAGTGTTGAACTCTTTTGGGTGAATTTTGAATAGTAGGGTGAAAGAATCCACCGTAGGAGGACATTGAAAACTTAATTCACACCTAGTGTTTGATAAAATGCTCAAGTGAGCTGGAACTACGCCTTCCTAATTTGTGTTCAATTTTGCTGTATCTGTAAATAGATTGACGAGGCTAAGAATTCTGGAATATTATAGTAATTTTAAAAGCTCGAGGCAAGGTATGTTGGCTAAAGTTCTCTCTTAGAACTAAATTTCCACGATGATCTTGTAAGTCCCGCGTTGTCCATTATGAATTGATTTTCTGAATAAGTTTGGAGTTGGATGATGTATATATATGAATATGTTCAAATATGTTCCGGAATGTTCTTATTAAATTGTGCTATTCTTCGGGAGAGTATTTGAAGTATGAGTATGTATTAAAATATTGTGACTTCAAGTCAAGTCCAAATGAAAGTGATCACATCAAATTGTACAAGAGATCGTATGTGCCTAAGACCCTAATTTGCTCAAGTGTGTGTTTAAAGTCTTAATTTGAAAAGCCTTGTTGTTGATTATCCATGATAATGATTGAAATGGAATAGTGAGCTTGAATTATGAAGTACGACCAGTGCGCCAAGAATGATATCGCGTTATGGCCAATAATGCCAATAAAATGAATGACATAAAAGAATATGAATTGAGTGGTAAATAATTTTAATAATAAATGCCTTGGGAGTATCATTTAGCCACAGAGGAAGGGTAGGTCGGAACAACCTAACCCCGAAACTACACGTACCGGTGTAGGAGTGCTTGAGGGGTAAATCCCCGTGTTAATGTGATGAGACTGTTTTCCCTTATATGGTATTGGTGTTTTGAGATGTTTTCCCCTTAAATGGGATGAGATTATTGCTAGCGATATGTGATGAAATGTCGATCCACACGGCGTTGTGGTGAGACGGCTTAGCCGATCGCGCTGAGATCGGACGCCATGCCACGCTTATGGTAGTATTGTGAGTGTACGTCTCGGGGTGAGACGACTTAGCTGGTAGATCGGACTCCGTGCTAATACACGGTGCTGTATCGGTGCTAAAGATCTCCCAACTTAAATTACCGAAATCTACTTGAAATTTACGTTTCCCCTAATTTGACACTTTGATACCGTTTGAGTCTCTTATTAATATCATGTTTTATTCTACGCTTACTGTCACTTGTTCTATTGAGAGAGTGTTTAGTTTTACATACTATTACTATTTTATATGTACTAACGTCCCTTTTGTGAGGGCGCTGCATCTTCAATGGATGCGTGTGGTTCCATAGCAGGTGGTATTGATCAGTGATAGCAGCACACCCTCTCCTCAACTGATTTGGTGAGCCCCACTTCATTTCGGGGTCCTGTATCTTCTATTCATTGTACAAAGCGTTTGAGGTATAGCCGGGGTCTTGTTGCTGGCGCTGTCATAGCACTCTTTTGTTCCTGTTAGAGGCTCCGTAGACATAGTGTGTGTTGTATCTGTTTTTGGGAAAGTTAAAACTAAAATAATTGTAATTGTATCATCTGTTCCACTTTAACTATGATTGTACAATGTACTGTTTTGAACATTTGTTAAGGACGTAACTAATGAAAATGAAATGGTGTTGTTCACATGACTTCTTACTTACTAATTAATAAAATGCATTCTTCTCTCTATTTGTGGGTGAGTTGGGTAGACGGCACTGTGCAGGCTTGCTCGACTGAGGTAACTTTGTTGAGCGCCGGTCGCGCTCCCCGAGGTCGGGGCGTGACACAGATCTCGAATGGACTTTGTCCTAGATGGATCCAATTTGATGCCTCTCAGGCTGACTATAAAACCAAGGAGCTTCGCAGTTGGAACCCCAAATGCACACTTGGCTAGATTGAGTTTAAGGTCATACCTTTACAGCCGTTTGAAGAACTTTTTCAAATTGCGCACATGATCTGCTTGCGTCTTTGACTTTATGATAACATCATTGACATACACTTCAATTTCTTTGTGCATCATGTCGTGAAAAATGGAGGTCATGGATCTCATGTAAGTTGCCCTTGCATTCTTCAAACTGAATGGCATGACCCTGTAATAATAGGTACCCCATGGAGTGGTGAAAGCGGTCTTTTCTGGATCATCCTCATCCATTAGAATCTGGTGGTATCCTGCATAGCAATCCACAAAAGATTGTATCTCATGCTTGATAAGTGTGGATTTTTACCACTTAACCTTTTTACTTTTGTTTTAGTTCGAAAAGTATTGATTTATGTTCCCAACACTAATGAAAGTGTGCAAATTGCAGGAATGTTGAAAAATTGGGCTCTCATGAGGAAATCCGACTAAAAAAGGAGTGTTCTAACTCACAAGGCAAGAAAGAGCGTAGAACATAAGAAGTATGGTCCATAGAGGTATTTCTGCGACCCCAGAAAAAAGTGCAGACCGCAAAATTCCCTTTGCGGCCGCAGAACAAGTGAAAAAGCCCATCAGACTTTAAGTTGATGTGTGGACCGCACATGAATTGTGCGGCCGCAGAACATGGATTGCATTGACAAAAATTCAAATGTTCAGAGAGTGTGCAAATAAGCACTACTTGAAACCTTGCCTGAAGTGCGGTCTGCACAAGAATTGTGCGTCCGCAGAAGCTGACTTGTAGCCGCAGACCATATTGTGCGGCTGCAGAATCCAAGACCCAGCAAGCTGAAACAATCTGCGGACCGCGCATGGAATTGTGCGGCCGTAGAACCTCCTGATGGTCATTTTTGTTAGCGAATTTTGAGCCATTATAAATAGACGAGAATCATATTTTTAGGTCAAGTTTTAAAGTTTGAGCTGCTGTAGCCGTTGTATTTTGCTATTTTAGGAAGTTTGTAACTATTTTGGGATTTAAACATCATATTTTATCATTTTAATCTTAGATTATGAGTTTAATTAGTGTTTTTTCTTTATTTTTTTAATTTTTATTTTTTGTTATGAGTAGTTAGACTCTTACTAGGGTTGTGACCCAATGAGTATTTAATTTAATATTTGTGAGTGTTGATTATTTAGCCTTGTTTATGCTTTAATTTTAGAATTAATGGTTGCAAACATTGATTCATACCTATTTGACTTGGTTCTTACTTGAGAAAGAGGTACCTAGTCTAGGAAAATTTGGCTAACAAGAGTGTTCTAAAGCACAAGGCACTAAAGGGCACAGAAGCACAAATGTGCGGTCCACAGTAGGAATTATGCGGCCGTAGAAGAAATTGCGGACTGTAGAATTTCATCTGTAGCCGCAAACCAAGAAGAAAAATGTAACAGAACTTTCAGCAATGTGCGGCCGCTGGATTGGGCTTATGCGTCAAAGATCAGAGAGTATGCAAAAAGACCAAGTCCAGGAGCCTTTGTGAAGTGTTGACCGCACAAGAATTGTGCGGCGGCAGAAGATTGCCTCGCGGGCGCAGTTTAGAAATGTGCGGCCGCAAAACTCACCTTCCTGCCAAACTGAAGAAATCTGCGGACCGAACAAGGAATTGTGTGGCCACAGAACCTCTTGAGGGGCATTTTTGTCCCTGATTTTTGGCCCTGTATAAATAGACGAGTTTTAAAAAATTAGGTCAAGTTTGAACATACAAAGCTGCTGTAGCCGTTTCTCTTATCTATTTTAGGAAGTTTTAGCTTATTTGAGTATTTCAACACTAGATTTCATCATTTTTAATCTTCCATTATGAGTTTAATTAGATTGTAATCTTTATTTTCTTCAAATCCCATTATGACTAGCTAGATTTTTACTAGGGTTGTGACCCAACCCTAGTGTGTAAACCATGTGGGTGATTAATTTATGCTAGTTTATGATTGAGTGTTAATTATTTAACTTAATTCATGCTTCAATTTTAGAATTAATGGTTGCAAATATTGATTCATGCCTATTTGACTTAGTCTCTACTTGAGAAAGAGGGACCTAGTCTAGGATAACATAGCTAACAAGTAATTGAGTTAATTGAGAGATTGATTAACCTAACTAAAGGGTTCAAACAAGAGATAGTAAGAACCAGACCTTAGCTCTAATCAACTGTTTTGGTTGATACCCATTTGGACTTGAGAAAGCCAAATTGGGCAAAATCACTCTCTAATCCAGGGGTATCGAGTGGGTAACGTAGAGTTGAGAGCTATAATACACCCCAATCAACAAAACAAGTATAAACATCTTTATCCCATTAGGCAAACACCTGGGTTATGATCACAGTCCTAGGCCTTTAATCCAATTGGAAAAACCTCAAAAATATTTATCTATAATCTATTTTATTTAGCTTGTGTTCATTAGAGTAATAGTAGAAATAGAAAACAAAACCTTATTGTGGAAGTGCAATCTTAGATAGCCCATTTGCTTGCTTCAAATATATACTCCTAACACCCTTCATAACTCCCAATGGATTCGACCTCAACTCGTAGTTTGTAATTATTATTGCATACGACCGTATCATATCTCCTATAGAGGTGTGTTGTAGATGTCATCAATTTTTCACGCCATTGCCGGGGAGTTAAAACAATGATAGCTATGTATTTGGGTTTTTTTTGGAATTCTACTTTTCTTCCGTGTTACTAACTTGTGTGAGAAATCATAGGTAATACCATGGCGAATAATGAGCTCGAAATAGTCCTTTAGGGGATGTGGACGTCGAGAATGATCAAGTTGATGAGGTTCCTCTTGAACCTCAAGCCAATAGAAGAGCCCGAGTGCCTCATGAAAATGCCCCCGCTCCACCCCCACCTCTACCACGAGCGGCTCCATACTGGATATTATCCAATGAAGGATATGCAAGTGCAATAGTTCCTCCCCGTATTAGGGCGGGCAACTTTCAAATCACCAATGTGATGCTCACTTTTCTTGAGCAACGGGGTTTCTTCATCGGCGCTCCAACTCAAAATGCGTACAAATATTTGAAGTTGTGGACACTTGTTGGGGAGTAAACAAACAAATGTCTTCGAGGATGCATTGAGGGTAAGGAATTTTCCCTTCTCTCTACGGGGAATGATTTAGATTGGTTGGAACGATTGCCGAACCATTCCATTCACACTTGGGATGAGTTGGCGGAAAAGTTTATTTCTAAGTTCTTCTCTCCAGGGCACATGGCTACACTTCGAGATGAGATTCTGACATTCAAGCAAGAGCCAAATGAACCACTACACGAGATATGAGAATATTATAGAACAATGGTTAAGGAATGTTCCAACAACGATATGACGGAGAATATGATTCAACAAACTTTTTATCGTAGGATTAACATAACCAATAATGTGTAGTGAATCAACTTGCCGGTGGAAATTTTATGACTACGCCTTATGCAGAGGTGTGTGAGATTTTGGATGAGATGGAGGAAACGCCATTGGCTTGGCAGTCCCGGGCCAATATTCCATGAGGTGACCCAAACATGATTCACCTTCACAAAGTTGCAAGATCATGGGCAAGCCGTTGCCGAGTTGACAACCACCATAACGCAACTAGCAAAGACCCAACTAAATAAAGTGCAAAATCCCAAGCAAGTTAATGCCGTGGAGGGAGTGAACATGATGGTGAGCAAGAAGAGGAGTAAAGGTCCACAAGTGCAAAATCGAGTGGAGAATTATGTGCAAGAAGATAGTGGTTTTGATCAAGATGATTCTTATAATGAACAAGAAGAGGGGTGCAATACGTGAACAACTTTCAAGAGCAAAGAAACAACTTCCAAGGCCCAAACCAACAAAAATGGCGACCTTAAAACAATCAAGTCAATTGGAATTCTAACAACTAAGGAAATTAGAGTGGTGGCGACAATCAAGGGAATTGGCATAACAACCATAATTAGGAAAATTGGAGTGGAAACAATCAAGGAGATTGGGAGGGGGGGGAGGGGTAACAATCAAGGAGGATGGAACAACAACCAAGGCAACCAGAGGTCGGGTTTTCAAAGGCCCCCAATGTATCAATAACCGAACAACCCACCTCCTTATCCTTCCCATGGTTCAAGTTCTTCAAACAACGCGTATTGAAAACATGGTCAAGCAAATGATGGAAAAAAATGCCGATTCGGATGCGCAACTTGCCTCACACAACACATTAATCCGTAACTTATAAATTCAAATGGGGAAAATCTCTCAAGCTCTAAATTCTCGTCCTAAGGGGGCACTACCAAGTGACATAGTAGTAAAACCAAAGGGTGGAAACGACACGGGACATGCCATAGCCGTTACTACAAGAAGTGGAAGAGGTGGGAATGCACCCAACTCAAGTCAAAGGCAACTTGTGGATGATGCGCAAGTGGTGCAAGAAGAGGAGATCCCGAGCAGTGAGGTGCAACCTAATGATGATGTTCGGATTGATATTGATGATGGTGTGGAAGAGACTCAAGAGGAGGTAAACCCGTCTAGGGATCATATTATTGACATACCGGAGCCCGTAGTGCAAAAAGGCTGAGGCATCATTTCCTAAGCCTCCACCTCCATACCCTTAAAGACTTGCCAAGAAAAATGGTGAAAACCAATTCAAGAAGTTTATTCAAATAATGAAGAGTCTCTCAATCAATGTGCCATTACTTGAAGATTTGGAGCAAATGCCCGATTATGCAAAGTTCATGAAGGATCTCGTGACAAAGAAGCGGTCAATGAATTTTG
The DNA here is from genome assembly GCA_002018475.1 of Nicotiana obtusifolia. Taxonomy (NCBI): domain Eukaryota; kingdom Viridiplantae; phylum Streptophyta; class Magnoliopsida; order Solanales; family Solanaceae; genus Nicotiana; species Nicotiana obtusifolia. Next base: position 6,401 of record MCJB01001143.1, on the reverse strand, counting down.
AAACGATCAAAGTCACTCATCAAGTGAGTGCAATTGTGCATTCAATGGCTCCTAAGTTGGAGGACCCTGGTGTTTTCACGATTCTTTGTACAATTGGTAAGTGCCGAGTTTGCTAAAGCTCTTTGTGATCTTGGGGAAAGTATCAATTTGATGCCCTATTCAATTTTCAAGACTTTGGGGATTGGGCAACCAAGACTCACCTCTATGAGATTGCAAATGGCCGATCGTACTACGATCTATGGGAGTGATGAAAGATGTCTTGGTTCGTGTTGATAAATTTATTCTTCCAGTGAATTTTTTCATTCTAGATTGTGAAGTTGATTATGAGGTGCCAGTTATTCTTGGAAGACCTTTCTTTTCTACGGGGAAGGCTCTTTGTGATGTTGAAGCAGGAGAACATACATTCTGGGTTGGTGATAAAAAAGTGGTTTTCCATGTATGTAAGTCCATTCGGCAACCAAATAGCAATGAGGTGTGGTCTTTTGTGGACTTGGTGACCGATGTTATTGTTGATGACACAAGTGCTACAATCAATGTTGGTGATATGTTGGACTCCGTCTTGCTCAACTTTGATTATGACGAGATGGATGACTTCATGGAATGTGTGAACTCTATGCAAGGAATAGGGTTGTATAACTATGCACCCCGGAAATTGTCCTTGGATCTGAAAATAGGACAATTCCTCGTACAAAGCCTTCTATTGAAGAGCCTCCTACCTTGGAGTTGAAGTCATTGCCTCCACATCTTCAGTATGAATTTCTTGGTTCTTGTTCTACTTTACCGGTTATTCTTTGCTCTTGTTTGACTAACGTGCAGGTAGATTCCACATTGGCGGTGCTACAAAGGAGGAAGAAGGCTATTGGGTGGACGTTGGCGGATATTCAAGGGATAAGCCCCGCCTTTTGCATGCATAAGATCAAGTTGGAGGACGGCACCAAACCATCTATTGAACATCAAAGGAGACTCAATGAGGCTATCCAAGAAGTTTTCAAGAAGGATTATCAAGTGGTTGGATGCCGGGGTTATCTACCACAGCTCCGATAGTTCATGGACTTCTCTGGTTCGATGTGCGACTGCAAATGGAAATCGGCAACCGCACACAAAATTATGTAGACCGTAGACGAGATGCTGCGTTAAGGTTACCAGGTAACAGAGTGCGGACCGCACATGAAATTCTGCGGCTGTACTCGCTCCTCATTCCCTTACCCAACCAACTAGTATAGACAGAGGAACATGGGCATTTGTTACGTTTTTACCTCTCTGAGCATAGAAATAGTGCCCTCTTGAAATTTCTTGGTGATTTCATCTGTCCACACACACAACATCCTTGATCAGTCACTCATTACACTCATTCATCTGGTATGTTTCAATTTCTTGTTAATCTTTTTCTTTTAATTTGTGGATTTTTAGTTATTTTTAGGACATTTGTCATTAGAATTCAATTGTGCATCCATATGGGGGTAAATCTGTAATGGGTTAAATAATACATGCTATATGAGGACTGGATTAACATATTTTAATGCTTCTATGATGTTACTGTTACAACCCATATTTGCATACGTTAGATTAAAGCCGTAAGTTAGTCTACATAGGTCCGAGAAGAGATTATCTTTGAGATGATAAGAATTTAATCCTATTGGTCTTAAATGATACAAGGGTGTATAAGAGTGGTTAACAAGTATTAGAAGTTCAACGAATCAAGGATGTTGTAACTCGTATTTTCGGGTAAATCTAGAGGTGATTAATATTACCAAGAGTTCATTTTTAAGGTATTTGAATCATATAATATCCGTTTTCATAAGTCTTGAAGTCAAACGAGTTATGAAACAAAAGTCGACAAAAGTTGTCGCACTTACGTTCATAATTTTACTTAAAATTTAGGTCAAATATTATTAAACTTTTCTCCAATTTATTTGGAATTGGGGGTGATCTACCAACCAAATTGAATCTCTATGAGTCTAGTTTCCAACGAGTTAAACCGTTTGTCGATACGATCTCAAAGTTGAGAGATATTAGCGTTTTCGCGAGACTGCGCCAAGCAGCTCTGTATGGGGCCCACATAGGCGGTTAAGACATATGGATATATATATAACATGCCTCAACCCCTTTTCAAGTCATTAGTTTTCAGTATATTCAGACCTTAGAACCCTAAGAACACTCTCTCAAGGTTCTCCCATGATCCAAGACCTAAACAAAGGGCAAACAACACAAATCAAGTGCCGGGAATCCCGTGGCGCTAGTAAGTTTCTTATTCTTCTTGTTGTTGCTGATTTTTGTGTTGTTCCAGCTCGTGTGGGAGGTTGTTTTAAGTTTTTTATGTTCTTTAAAATACTTCCTCAAGTTTTAATATCAACCCTAGGTGATTTCAAGTCTTCTAAAGTGATTCTAGTACCGAAAAATCCTAATTAATTGCTAGCTTTGCTTCCTTGTTCTTGTGGCAGCATTGGAGGGATATTTCGTGGTCAACTAAGGTCAAATTGGAGTTCTTCTTTCTGTTTAAAGGTAAGGAACCTCTTATCCTACATGTATTTAAAATTATCCAAGTTTTGGCTAAGTCGTTGAAGCTAGAACTTGTCAGATATATATATCAAAAGGCTTGTTAGTAATGTTGTTGGCTGGTGGGCTGTTTTGGGAGGCTCAATTTGATTATTATTGATATTGTTTGGGATATTTGGTGATTGTGTTAAACTTGTGGGAAGTTATATAAATAGGGAAGGTGATGTCCATTTCATCGTAAAATAGGTTACGATTGATACATAATAGTTACGACGCTTAAACGATAACGATAGTGTCATTTATCTTATTGTAGACTAAGGAGTCGTGGCATTTTCATAGCTTGAGGTTGGGCAGTATATACAAGGTATGTGAGGCTATCCCTTTCCTTCTTTTGCACGACTTCGATTGTGCATAATGTAATGAACGAGCTTCCAAAGATACTCCACTCTTAGAAGCTAGCAGTACTTACATTGTTTCCCTTCTTATGGAAAGATTGAGGTTGATGTTACTTATCTTATTCATCTGTTATCAATGTTGTCGGTACTTCTTGATTCTTGTAAAATTCTTGATGAAGAGTTAGTCCTAATAACGTGTACGGAGGATACTGACCTTACATCACTCTGATAGGTTCAGAATGTGATTCCAATGAGTCTAACACACACACACACACACACATATATATATGTATATCTATTTTAGTCTACCGAGCCGCGCTATAGTCGGCCGAGTGTGACACCTATTGTGCAACCACTGATCAGTTAGGTTTTACTGAGCTCCACGTGAACGGGTACGATTCTACCGAGCCTTATGATGGCTGGGTACGTTTTTATCGAGCCTATTAGGGCCGGGTACGATATGATGATGATGATGCCCACAAAGGCGTATATTTTAAAAGTTTTGTATGTGTGTATATATATATGTGTGTGTGTGTGTGTGTGTGTATCGTGCATTTCATGTTAGTAGCCTCAGAGGCACCTAGATGTTGCAGGTCGTATATTCTTTATCCCTGTTTATATTACTATTCTTACTTATGCTTTCCTGCCTTACATACTCAGTACTTTATTTGTATTGACGTCCTTTTTATTTATGGAAGCTGCATGTCGTGCTGCAGGTCCTGATAGGCAGGTAGGCGAAGCTCCCCCACCATAGCAGCCTGCCCAGATTAGCGGTTATTGGCGAGATCCCTTCTCCGGACTTGCTGTGATCTTGGTATGCATTTTTGCTATAGACATTATGGGTATGTCGGGGCTCTGTTCCGGCAATATTGCAGCACTTATGTTCCTTTAGAGGCTCATAGACAGGTGTCTCCTCATGTATAATTTAGATTGCCTTGTCAACTGATTTTTGTTGTATAGACTCTCATGGCAGCTTGTCAGCTCGTACCTTATATATAGCTTCATGACAGCCTTGTCGGCGCAGTATATATGTTCATGCCATTATCTGTCATTGTTGGTTGTTTAAGATTTATGTCTACCATTTATATTGATGTCGTCAACCCTTATAGATAATCAGAAAGGTTAGATAAAATGTGCGTTGGTGCTTGGCAGGTATGGCCCGGGTACTAGTCATGGCCCTCCAATTTGGGTCGTGACAAACTTGGTATCAGAGCAAGTCTGTCCTAGGGGTTGTCTATGAGCCATTTCTAGTAGAGTCTTGATTATAGATGTGTAGCGCGCCATATTTATAATCATGAGGCTACATGACATTTAGGATTGTTACCTTCTTCCTGAATCTAGAGCGTGCGTAGAGTTGAGTCGTAAGTGTTCGTCTTTAATATTCACCATGTTTTCTTTCAGCGATGCCTTCGATTAGGAAGCAAGCGATTAGTAGACGGCTTGATACAACTGCGGGAGAGGGTACCACTCAGGTACCTCCAGCCAGAGCAGGCCAAAGTGAGCCTCAGAGTGAGGTCCTGCTGTCTCATACCTCATCTAATTCTTCTCCTCCAGAGGATATTAGGAGGCACCCAGCACCTCTAGTTCCTCCATCTGGCACTATAGACCAGGATATGTGGAGTGCGGTACAATTGTTGACTAGCTTGGTAGCTGCTCAGGCTTAGAGACAGAATATCGGTGCTGTTGATTAACCAGTTAGTGCGAGAGTTCGTGATTTTATTAATCTAGACCCTCCAATGTTTACCAGATCAGACCCCAAGGAGGACCTGCAGACTTTTATTGATCAGGTTCATCGTACACTGCGGGTTATGCATGCTAGTGATACGAAGGCAGTAGAGTTGGCTTCTTATTGGTTATGAGATTTAGCAGGTTTCTGGTATGATAGTTGGGAGGGATCCAGGGGTCCAAATGCTCTTCCACCTGTGTGGAAGGAATTTTCTGAGGTCTTTCTTCGTCACTACTTGCTAGTTGAGATACGACGAGCTAGAGCTGATAAGTTCTTGAACCGTCGACAGGGTAATATGAGTGTGCGAGAGTATAGTATACAGTTTGATTCTTTAGCAAGGCATGCTCCCCATATGGTGGCCGAGATGAGCGATAGGGTGCACCTGTTCATTAACGAGTTGGGACCACATCTGATAAATGAGTGCACGACAACCTCCTTGGTAGAGGGCATGGATATTTCTCGTATTCAGGCGACACTAGAGGATCGTAAGCGCCAGCAAAGGACAGACAGGGAGCAGGATGAGGGCCAGCATAAGAGGGCAAGATTTGCAATGTATTCTATAAACTTCAGAGGTAGTATTAGGCCCCAGTCTTCGAGGAGTTTGGTGACACCTGTAGCTAGTGCTCCTCCACAGTTTCAGAGACCTCGATATGATCGATTTACCTATTCTGGTTCAAGTAAGAGTTCGCGGGCATCAGTCTCACAATATCATATGGATACTAGTCAGGCGAGACCCCCAACACCTCGTTGTGGTCAGTGCGGCAAGGCCCACTTTGGACTGTGCCGTCGGGGTTCCGATGCATGCTATTCTTGCGGACAGCCTGACCATATGATGCGGGATTGTCCTAATAGAGGAGGTGGTGGTATGGCTTAGCCGACTGGATTTGTGTCTGGTTCTTCCTCATCAGTTCGACCTCCAGCATAGGGTATTCAGCAGTCGACAGGTCGTGGTAGAGGTAGAGATGCAGTGCCGAGTTTGAGTGGTACTCAAAATCGAACATATGCTCTAGTAGGTCGACAGGATCTCGAGTCATCTCCGGATGTTGTTACAGGTATATTGTCTGTGTTTTCTTATGATGTATATGCATTGATTGATCTGGGATCTACATTATCATATGTTGCACCCTTTGTGGCTAATAAGTTTGGCGTCAAACCTGAATTAATAAGTAAACCACTTGCGGTATCTATTTCGCTAGGAGAATCTATGATTGCTAGAAGGGTATATAGAGGTTGCACAGTGCTGATTTGTAGTCGTCAAACCTCGGCAAATTTATTTGAGTTAGAAATGGTTGATTTCGATGTGATAATGGGAATGGACTGGTTGGCCTCATGCTATGAAAATGTTAATTGTCGTACGAAGATGGTTACGTTTCAGTTTCATGGTGAACCCGTCATCGAATGGAAGGGGAACATTGCTACGCTGAAAGGTAGGTTTATTTCCTATCTTAAGGCAAGGAAGATGATCTCAAAAGGTTACATTTGTCATCTCGTTCGCGTTAGGGATGCGGAGGCGAAGCCGCCTACTCTACAATCAATCCCTGTGGTCAATGAATTTCCAGATGTTTTCGCAGATGAACTCCCAGGTCTTCCTCCTGAAAGGGAGATTGAGTTTAGCATTGATGTGTTTCCTAACACTCAACCGATCTCTATCCCTCCATACAGGATTCCCCCGATAGAGTTGCGAGAGTTGAAGGCGCAGTTGAAGGACTTGCTAGATAAGGGCTTCATTAGGCCTAGCACTTCACCTTGGGGTGTGCCAATCTTGTTCGTGCGGAAGAAAGATG
>MCJB01001142.1:2634-26732 GCA_002018475.1 Nicotiana obtusifolia | reverse complement strand
GTATAGATCGATCCACACTATCTGTAGTCCACAGATAAAAACTTATGCTAAACTCAAATCGAACACCCAAAGCATTTTTAAAGACTACTAAATGTGGATTATAAACTGCTATCCTTTGTAGTATAAACAGGAACCCTTGTAAGTACTACCTCCCAAAGGTTTACATGTGCAAGCTGCTCCGCTGTATTAAGTAGTCCAAACTGTAGGAACTGTGTGATCTTCATGAGCTTATCAATGATCAACCAAACTTAACCAACCCTCTTCAAGGTAGGCGAGAAGCCTACCACATATCCAATGGTAATATATCCACTTCCACTCGAGAATAATCATTCACTAAGATAACCCACCAGGCCTATGATTCTCGTCGCTGATGCGCTTATAGTACAAGTAGAGAGAAAAAGTCTATAACATCCCTCTTCATATTCCTACACTAGAACAACTCCTATAGGGTACTGATACATTCTTGGAAGAACCTGGAAGTATTGAATATCTCTAGCTAGGAGCCTCTTAAAGCAACATTTTCCTCAAATCATCAACATCAGAATATATAACTAACGTCGTCAACAGGAAATCAACATCAGCACCTTGAGTTCAATTAACAGCCATCCACATGAAATACAAATTACTGAGTGGATCCAATCTACTGTTGAAAAAGCAATGGGGGAAAACACTCTTTCCATCCCCCTCTTGACTAGTACACTGGATTCCAATCACTCTAAGCACTGTTAGCAAAAGCACAGACACAAACAACAATTCGACCACAGCAACAGCAGCACCACTCTACATACCCAAAGCACCAAACATGAAGCAAAAGGTACTAACAAGGACACCCCAAAAGAAACCAATAACACTCTCAACATAGCTCAACTGCAGAATACACTAAACCCCAGAGCTCTGCTGCAGCTCACAACCACAACAACAGCAGAAGAAATTCACACAAAGACACAATATCACTCCTGGGAACAGTTCACTACCAGTACTCAATTCTGGTTTTGCATTACCATAGCATGAACACAGCAACAGAAGAGAATCCTTCAAAGACACAGCAATCATCGAAGATAGCATCCATAGCTCATCTTTCTATTCACTCAGATACATCCTTGGGACCAGCCTATTGCTAAAGAAGCAGAGTGTATCCCATTGATACCCTGGCTTCTAGGCTGGACTCCCAAGATACACTTTTGGGCAGCTACAAAGCAGCAGCAGAAGCAAAGACACAGCAGTTACACAGGGCAACATCAACAACACAGGTCTAGATCCATCATTATACACTTCTGGAATCAGTATACCACCGCAGAAGACATGCGCAGCATCTCCATTACAGCTATGGCATTTTGTCTGAACACCAATCAAGTCAGCAACAAATACCTTACTACCCAAATACAGCAGACAAGACAAACTCAAAGAATACACCAACATCAGCAGTAGCAAGACACCACTGAACTCAACAACTACCACATAACTGCAGATAACTCGATATGGTCCAGGTTATTGCTGCAATTGCAAGGTGTGGTATTAGCACTAATGGTACTCAATCTCTTGCAATTACAGCAATCACCATGGATCCTCCCTGTTACAATACACAACTGGAACTTAAACAACACACAAAGACACAGGAACAGCAATGTGAACATACTCTTAGAACATAGACACATGAAATGCCAAAATGAACCACTAATAATTCTAATAGTAAAGCTAGTCTATATATTATCTATTGCATTGACCTGTTTTTGAATCTTGTATGGGCCAATATGCCTCGGGCTAACCATGCGCTTCTTTCCTTTTCATGGGAAAACTTTCATAAAAATAAGGTTACCCTCCATGAAGTCCAAGTTACGACGCAATTTGTTTGAAAATGATTTTTTCCCGTTTTGACTTTAACTAGAGTCATACTTGGATCATATTTAATTTTTTTCTAAGGCCTGTTATACCAAATGTGGGCCTAACAACTTCATTTTCTCGGGTTCTAACCAACCAAGATAATGCGAGGACGACACCATTTTCGGTATAAATTTTCAAACAGCACCATCTATTATATACTAGATCAGTTAGGTGTTGTTATATACTTATTCTGCTAAAGGTAACAGATCATCCTAATGGCTACCAAAGTCAACGGCGCATGTCCTCAACATATGTATAAATCGATCCAGACTATCTGTAGTCCACAGATAAAAACTTATGCTAAACTCAAATCGAACACCCAAGGCATTTTTAAAGACTACTAAATGTGGATTATAAACTACTATCCTTTGTAGTATAAACAGGAACCCTTGTAAGTACTACCTCCCAAAGGTTTACATGTGCAAGCTGCTCCGCTGTATTAAGTAGTCCAAACTGTAGGAACTGTGTGATCTTCATGAGCNATGAGCTTATCAATGATCAACCAAACTTAACCAACCCTCTTCAAGGTAGGCGAGAAGCCTACCACATATCCAATGGTGATATATCCACTTCCACTCGAGAATAATCATTCACTAAGATAACCCACCAGGCCTATGATTCTCGTCGCTGATGCGCTTATAGTACAAGTAGAGAGAAAAAGTCTATAACATCTCTCTTCATATTCCTACACTAGAACAACTCCTATAGGGTACTGATACATTCTTGGAAGAACCTGGAAGTATTGAATATCTCTAGCTAGGAGCCTCTTAAAGCAACATTTTCCTCAAATCATCAACATCAGAATATATAACTAACGTCGTCAACAGGAAATCAACATCAGCACCTTGAGTTCAATTAACAGCCATCCACATGAAATACAAATCACTGAGTGGATCCAATCTACTGTTGAAAAGGCAATGGGGGAAAACACTCTTTCCATCCCCCTCTTGACTAGTACACTGGATTCCAATCACTCTAAGCACTGTTAGCAAAAGCACAGACACAAACAACAATTCGACCACAGCAACAGCAGCACCACTCTACATACCCAAAGCACCAAACATGAAGCAAAAGGTACTAAAGGACACCCCAAAAGAAACCAATAACACTCTCAACATAGCTCAACTGCATAATACACTAAACCCCAGAGCTCTGCTGCAGCTCACAACCACAACAACAGCAGAAGAAATTCACACAAAAACACAATATCACTCCTGGGAACAGTTCACTACCAGTACTCAATTTTGGTTTTGCATTACCATAGCATGAACACAGCAACAGAAGAGAATCCTTCAAAGACACAGCAATCATCCAAGACAGCATCCATAGCTCATCTTTCTATTCACTCAGATACATCCTTGGGACCAGCCTATTGCTAAAGAAGCAGAGTGTATCCCATTGAGACCTTGGCTTCTAGGCTGGACTCCCAAGATACACTTTTGGGCAGCAACAAAGCAGCAGCAGAAGCAAAGACACAGCAGTTACACAGGGCAACATCAACAACACAGGTCTAGATCCATCATTATACACTTCTGGAATCAGTATACCACCGCAGAAGACATGCGCAGCATCTCCATTACTGCTATGGCATTTTGTCTGAACACCAATCAAGTCAGCAACAAATACCTTACTACCCAAATACAGCAGACAAGACAAACTCAAAGAATACACCAACATCAGCAGTAGCAAGACACCACTGAACTCAACAACTACCCCATAACTGCAGATAACTCGATATGGTCCAGGTTATTGCTGCAATTGCAAGGTGTGGTATTAGCACTAATGGTACTCAATCTCTTGCAATTACAGCAATCACCATGGATCCTCCCTGTTACAATACACAACTGGAACTTAAACAACACACAAAGACACAGGAACAGCAATGTGAACAGTTTGAGCCAACAGCAAGTACATGCCACGGATGCACAGCCAATAGTCAATCCACAGAAGCAACATTCTGAATCTAATATAGAAGATCACAGAACCATAAAGCAGCAAAATAGCAGCAACACAAGCACCATCTCCTTCACTGAACTCAGCATCCCACTTATCATTGTAAACTGCTTGAAATGGTCTAGATCATTGGTGCAGCTGCAAGGTGTGGTATTAGCACCTTTGGTGCTCAATCTTTTGCAAATACAACAATCATCATGGACATCCCTAGCCATATTGCAACACAGGATACTAGACCTCACTTAGCAGCATAGCAGCAACATACTAAGCCAACATACATCACAGGACATAGAAGCAACAACAAGCCATCATCAGAAGCTGCAATCACACAGGGCCAACAAAAAAGTAGTCAACCTAAAGGCTAAAACAAGAGCAGATAGCAGCTCCCAAAGGAACTCCAAACCAAGTAGACTACCCAAAAGATGACACAGGACACACACATACATTCTACAGCAGTAGCCTCAGCACATAGTCAACAGAAGTACTCAACACTTTGCTCATCCATCAGCAAAAATAACATTGTTCTCCAACTCAAATAGCCACTTTCAACTTGGCTTTTCTTTTCAAGGACAAAGCAAAATTGAAGATAGCTTCCACTCTTTTGCTACTCTTTTGAGATTTCTAAAAATCACTTTTAGATACCAGATGTACATACAAGGGATCAGATCCCTAAATCATATAATAGAAGCAGTGACACATATACTTTTTTGTATTGCTGACCTAGATCAATCACACTCTATTTTTGTAAATGCTATTGTCTATCACTATAAAATAGACAATCGCCACATCACCATAGGTCTAACNACAAGACAAACTCAAAGAATACACCAACATCAGCAGTAGCAAGACACCACTGAACTCAACAACTACCCCATAACTGCAGATAACTCGATATGGTCCAGGTTATTGCTGCAATTGCAAGGTGTGGTATTAGCACTAATGGTACTCAATCTCTTGCAATTACAGCAATCACCATGGATCCTCCCTGTTACAATACACAACTGGAACTTAAACAACACACAAAGACACAGGAACAACAATGTGAACAGTTTGAGCCAACAGCAAGTACATGCCACAGATGCACAGCCAATGGTCAATCCACAGAAGCAACATTCTGAATCTAATATAGAAGATCACAGAACCATAAAGCAGCAAAATAGCAGCAACATACTAAGCCAACATACATCACAGGACATAGAAGCAACAACAAGCCATCATCAGAAGCTGCAATCACACAGGGCCAACAAGCAGTCAACCTAAAGGCTAAAACAAGAGTAGATAGCAGCTCCCAAAGGAACTCCAAACCAAGTAGACTACCCAAAAGATGACACAGGACACACACATACATTCTACAGCAGTAGCCTCAGCACATAGTCAACAGAAGTACTCAACACTTTGCTCATCCATCAGCAAAAATAACATTGTTCTCCAACTCAAATAGCCACTTTCAACTTGGCTTTTCTTTTCAAGGACAAAGCAAAATTGAAGATAGCTTCCACTCTTTTGCTACTCTTTTGAGATTTCTAGAAATCACTTTTAGATACCAGATGTACATACAAGGGATCACATCCCTAAATCACATAATAGAAGCAGTGACACATATACTTTTTTGTATAGCTGACCTAGATCAATCACACTCTATTTTTGTAAATGCTATTGTCTATCACTATAAAATAGACAATCGCCACATCACCATAGGTCTAACACCTAATCACATTTTAGGTATACTTAATTATCCCTTTAGGATAACTAAGTGTACATTTACTCTTTTGTTGGAGATAAGGTTTATGTCCCCCTCCTTTTTTGTACTTTGCTTCTATTAATAAAATCTTATATTTTAAAAAAAAGAATATATAACTAGCCATTGAGCCATAGTATACGATCACCACTAATCATTCTAAATCGCTCTAAACCCGCTGTCTAAGTCCAAGTAAATAAGGATTCCGCGTATCGTCTTACTTTAGTGATCTTTCTGCTAAGGAAGACAATACCTTCAACTAAGGAAGACCATTCAACAAAACATACAAGTGCATTGCTAGACATTGTTCATTAATTCTAATGTTGGTGTTAGTGATTGTGCCCTAGGCCATATTATAGACCTTATTTAATTGTGAAATTTTCATTAATAAAAGTATTTTAGTTATCCTTCTTATTATTATAGCGTTTGTTGGTTACATTATAATAATAATATCCATAATCATTCATTGTTAATGTGATTATAATGAATTAAGACTATCATAAGTTTGATAGATAATTATGAGATAATTATGTATATTATATAAATCAAATTTATGGGTATTTGTTGGAGAAAAAGATACTGGATAGACCCGCTATGAGATCACTACATGGGTTAGTATTATAAGTGAATCTCATAATAGTTATGTCCTTGAATGCTCTCACCTGAGATTGCCACAGTTTCCTACATAAGGAACATTATGTTTTGACATGACCAAACGTTATCTTTAACCGGATAATTATAAAGATTGTGATTAAATATAATGAGACTTATGCAAACGAGAGTGAGTAATCAAGATGGGATTTGTCCCTCTTTTATGAGAGAGATATCTACTGGGGTCCTCGATAAGTAAGACTGAGAAATGCATGGCCATGCTCAAATGGACTGATAGTGTCATCAGCGCCATTTGATCTATCTGTTTACTTAGAGATCAAGAAATTATATTTGAAAAATATAAGGATGACATTACCTTATGTTCAAATTAAATATTGTGTGACAAAAAGATATATGACATGTTCTATTGATTAGGTTAACATGGACTTATGATCTATTATTACTTGGGTAGTCACAATGTCTTGCTAGAGGCCACTGGTGACTTGTGGAACTAATAGTAGTATTAGGCCTACTACCAACGTAATATAGGCCTATTGGGTCGCACATCTTGAACATCATGAATGGGTTGGGATATATTTAGGAGATACAAATTTTATATTATATATATATATGTATACACACACACACACATTAAAATTCAAAATTCTATTTTGACATTATTAGATAATATAATCGTATTTACCTTATATGTTAAGATAATTCAAATTTAAGAAGAGTGGTACTTGGTTTTTAAACAAGTACAAAGGAGAAGAAAGGAAGAAAATTCAATCAATTTCTTATTATAGTCTAAATGTTATTAAACAACAAATCAATTTCGTTGAATGGTTTGAAATTTATGTTGACTATAATCAAATAGATTTCCCATTTTCAAATTCAATTAATGTTTCAAAAGTATGGAAAACCAATATTTGCGAAGAAGTAATTTTCGAACTTCCTCCGTCACAAGAGTTTTCAACAAACTTTGTTACCAGCTATATTAGAGCCTCACCTTTCAAAAGGAGAGCCGACACTAAGCCAATCACTGGCAAAGATATTAAAAATATTTTTGAACAAAATAATTATACGAACAAGTATTTACAAACTCATGGAGAACAGTTAGTCTCAAATTCATCTTCAACTTCTCTGAAAAAACCAATAGTAGGACCTTTTACCCTTACAACTCCATTATTTAAACCATACGAGATCCCTAGAACCCATACTAGAGAACTTGTTTTGCACCGCTCTGCGGATTCTCCTAAACTCTCTGAACTTCAACAGAGAATAGCGAAAATATAGGAATCCTTAACAGTCCAGGACACTCCAGTCCGACAGACTGAAGAGACATCTTCTTCTAGGATCATAGGAGCTTTAGGAGAAACCGACTCAGATAACGAATCGGAGAAATTTTCACAAATATCTCTAGAAGACAAGCCTGCTCTAGAATTAGCACCGATTAAGTCGGAATTTTTCAACCTGGCGAAAGCCTCAAAAACTCTATTACCCTAGAGCTACACATCCAGACGTGGTATTAGAAGAAAGACCTAATACCATACAGAATAATTATAATGCTCATAATATCTATGAGTGGAACATAGATGGATGTTCCGAATATACTATTCTTGCCAAATTATAGCAGATGACAGTGGTGGCTACTACTTACAAAACCTCCCACAATTGTTCCGATTAGAGTACCACTCATGTCTTAGTCGCTGGTTTTACAGGTCAACTTAAGGGGTGGTGGGATACCCATTTAAGCGACGAGAAAAAATAACAATTATTCAAGCCGTGAAATTAGATGAATTAGGACAACCAATCCTAAAGGATGGTGAAACTATTCCTGATTCAATTTGTACTTTGATATATACTATTATCAAAACATTTGTAGGTTGTCCAGGTATTCTTAGAGAAAAATCCTCCGAAATACTTAACGGTCTTAAATGTAAAACTCTTTCAGATTTTAGGTGGTATAAGGATTCTTTCCTCACCAGGATCTACGAAAGACCAGGTGGGAATCTCCCTTATTGGAAAGAGAAATTCCTAGATGGCTTGCCTAAGTCCCTTAGAGATTTAGTCAAAGAAGAATTTCAGAGTCAATGTTCTGGTGATATTGTTCCTTACGATCAAACCACCTATGGCCAGATAGTTAGCCAGGTTCAACAAGTTGCTCTTAAGATCTGTAGGCAAGATAAAATGCTTAGGCAACTTGCCAAGGATAGGGCGCAAAGATGTAGAGACTTAGGAAGTTCTACGAACAATTTGGTCTTCCTTCATGCGGTAGAAAACCTCATAGGAAGAAGAATTCTAAAACTGATTCGTCCAAAATTAGAAAATACAATTTCAATAGGAAAAGGAAACCTTCCTATACAAAAGAATAAGTCTTCTAAATCTTTTATGAAAGATGGAAAGACTTCTACTTCCACTGGCAAATGTTTCAAGTGTGGAAAGCCAGACTACATCGCCAAATTTTGTAAGGTCTCTTAGAAGATAAGAGCCTACAACTTGACGAACCCACTCTAAACAAAATAGAGAAATTACTTGTTGAATTAAGTGAGTCTTCGGACAATGCAGATAATGAAATGTCCGATGACAAGCAATTTAACAACATACTAGAAGATGATTTAGATTCATCCTCTACATTTTCAGAAGAGTATGACCAGGATGACCTACCTCAGATTAGTGTTCTCACAAAAGAACAAGATCTTCTTTTTGAAGTGATTGATGATCTTCAAGATCCTGAGCTTAAAAAGGATTATTTAGAAAAACTTAAGACAATCCTTAATAAGCTAACATCTTCATCTTCAACTTTTCAAAATCATCCCCACGTAGCCAATACCTACAACATTGCAGATATTCTTAAGAGGTTTCCCTCTGATAGTCCTAAGGTATCAAAAGTAGCCATTTCAGACCTTCAATCTGAGATAGCACACCTAAAGGAAGAATTAGGAAAATAAAAGCTAGACAAAAACTAGATAGACTTGTCCTGCAACAATTATTTAATGAGCCACAAAAACCAAAAGAAGATGTGCAGGCCGTTTCAACCTCTGAAAAAGATGATGATGAAACAGAATCCTTCTTAGGACATCTTTCCTCTATTAGCATTCAGAAATACCACGTTAGGGTAACTTTCATCGTCAGCAAGTCTTTTGTTTGGACTGACATAGCTTTATTCGACACTGGTGCAGACATAAGCTGTATCCAAGAAGGTGTCATTTCAACTAAGTTTTTTGCAAAAACCAAAAATGCCTAAGGGCCGCCAATGGTGAAAAACTTAAAATCATTTACAAACTTCCTTCTGTAAAGGTCACAACCTCCTCAGAAGAACCAAACCGGTACATCCAGACTTCATTTTTATTAGCAAATGACCTTTGCAATGCAGTAATACTAGGAAATTCCTTTCATTCAACTTTGCAAACCATACCTAGTTACAGACAAAGGCATTCATGTGGATTATCCCACAAGCAACGTCCCACTTCCTTTCCATAAGCCTCCAACTTATGAAATCATATATTCTTTACAAAATAAAGAAAAGCAAATTATGTTTTTAAAGGAAGAAGTAGCTTTTCAAAGAATACAGAAACAACTAACTGATTCTACAATTTCTTCCAAAATTAAAAGTTTAGAAACTAGAATTCAATAGAAGCTTTGTTCCGATCTGCCTATGGCATTTTGGAAACAAAAGAGGCACATTGTTGGGTTCCTTACGAGCCTGACTTTGATGAGAAAAATATTCCAACTAAAGCTCGACCCATTCAAATGAACCACGAGCTTAAAATGCATTATCAACAAGAGATCAATGATCTCTTAGACAAAAAGATAATTTCCCCTTCTAAATCTCCCTTGTGCGGAATTTTATGTCAACAAAAACTCCGAAATCGAGCGCGGAGTCCCTCGCTTGGTTATTAACTACAAGCCTCTTAACGTAGCACTTAGATGGATTATGTATCCTATTCCTAACAAGAAGGATTTATAATAAAGAGTCCATGCTGCCACAATTTTCTCTAAATTTGATTTAAAATATGAATTTTGGCAAATATAAGTTGACCCAAAAGACAGGTACAAGACTGATTTCACAGTCCCTATCGGACTGTATGAATGGAACGTAATGCCGTTTGGATTAGAAAACGCTCCATCTGAATTTCAAAAGATAATGAATGATATCTTTATTCCATATTCCAATTTCATTATAAATTATATAGACGGTGTCTTAGTTTTCTCAACAAACATCGATTAACATTTCAAATATTTAAGCATATTCTTTAACACTATTAAACATAATGGATTAGCACTGTCTAGGACTAAGTACAGCTTGTTTCCAGACAAACATCAGGTTCCTTGGTCATATCATCCAACAAGGGACTATAACTCTATCCAACGATCCCTCCAGTTTGCTAACAAATTCCCAGATCAAATTCTGGACAAGACACAGCTTCAAAGATTTATTGGTTGTGTCAATTATATTTTTTATTTTATTCCAGGATTAAGCATTCTGCTGAAACCCCTCCATGACAGGTTGAAAAAGCCTCCAGTTCCTTGGACAGATGCCCAAACCAATGTTGTCCAGCAAATTAAGTTAAAAGTCAAGAATCTCCCTTTCCTGAGTCTCCCTGATGCTTCTGCATTTAAAATTGTAGAAACAGATGCATCAGACATAGGATATGGTGGTATCTTAAAACAACTTAAGAATGATAAAGAAAGTATCATTGCATTTACATCAAAACACTAGAATAGTTCGTAACAGAACTTTCCAACAATTAAAAAAGAAATTTTGGCAACCGTTTTATGCATATCAAAGTTTCAATCTGATTTATTGAACCAAAAGTTTTTGCTGCGCATTGACTGTAAGGCAGCTAATTCTGTTATGCAGAAGGATGTGCAAAATATTGCTTCTAAACATATTTTCGCCAGATGGCAAGCTATTTTATCAATTTTTAATTTTGATATTGAATATATAAAAGGAAGCTCAAATTCCATACATGATTTCCTAACCCGTGAATTCCTCCAAGGCAGATAACATGCCTAAAAAACCAAAAGCCCCGCGGTTAGCCTTACCAGCCCCGGAGGAGAAGCAACAATAACAGGCCGTCACATAATAGCCGAAAGACAAGTCAATTTTATCAGTTGTTCAACAGCAACAGATAACAGCAGTAGTTGCAAAAAAGCAGCAAACAACAGAAGCTGGATCAAGCTAGCCAAAATGTAGATCGCCTGCAGACTATGACATGAAAGGCATCCCAATGGTGGTCACATCACAGCCGATTCCGACCAAAATAATTTTAATTGCCCAACCTCGAAGATGGGCAGATATCGCCGAAGAAGAACCCTCTTCTAAAGATGATATTCAATTTGCACATCCGCAAGCTTCGCAGTGGACGACAGAAGATTTTGAGAAATGGATACAACTCACCGGGCCTTACTTCAAAAGCACCCATGACTTCTCTCTACCAAGAGAAATTGGAAAAATCAATGGCGCAACTCCTTGAAGCAGCTGCCATATCTTCCGCCATGTCTTCTTCAGCTTCAACTTCACGTGTGGTTGCAAAAAGAACCATGCCTTCAACTTCAATCGTAGCTGCTACAAGCACCACAAAGAAAGAAGTGATGGTGAAAAACCCCACTAAAAGACAATTGGTGGCCAAAAGCCCCACTACACAGAGCACGGTACCTTTTGCACCTAAACAGGCACTTTCTTCACCTGTGCCTCAGCCAATTTCTTCTGCAGGTCCTTATTTGGAGGAACCTCAATATATTAAGAATGAGATGACTTACTCACTCGTTCAAACCGAGCCACATCTTTGGGATTCTAACCCTCTAGTTGTAGCTAAAAAGATGTTCGACCCAATATTCAATTTTCTTTGAATTTATCCTTACAGACACTCATTCTTGTCTGTTTAAACCTTTTCTAGACAAAACCCAAACCTGTATTACCCATACCACAGTGTGGATAGACAAAATTATCTTTCCAAAGGAATGGTGTTATCACCCTATGAAAGTCAAAAAACTTTTCCAGCCATTTTGTCCCTAATTTTTCAATTACTATGATTATAGGGACGCGTGGTTTAATGCGCTGACCTTTCAAAACCATACTAACAAACATTCATATTTCCTCCTTTGGGGAAAAAACTTGCCAGTAGATTTTCCCCAATGGTTTCTGTACCGATAGTGGCCTGTTTACGGCCACTTAGCAGACATATTTCTTCCACCGGTGAAAGAAGAATTTGAGTATTTTTGTTCCAGATTTCACAGAGACCAGCACATTACTCAGTTGCTTCAATTTTCCCTCAGATTCCACATTCTATGGACATACACCCAGAAGTTTATTTTCTACAAACGAGAAGGAGTCAGAGGTATGCCTTGGTTAGCCCTTCAAGGCTACTGTAAGTGGTACAAGGCATGGAAGAATGTCATAGGAACCTACTTACCAGCAGTCGGAAAATGGTTTTCCAGCAACCCCAAATTTCTATCACCAACAGATATAGCAAATACTTCATTCTTGCAGTAGAGAAAGCTAGTTCAAGCCAAATTAGCAGGCTCTACAAGCAAAGAAGATTACATCCAGGAGATGGAAAACCTTCTACAACAGCTTAAGGGAAAGGTTCTTGATCAACGTTCATCAAGTTCATCTGAAGAACAATCAGAAGAAGAGGAGAAGGAACTGGAATGGATTATTCGACCTGATCAATTTATCTGCCCCAAAACGTGTGCTTCCACAGAGTATGGTTCAACCCGGGTTAGCTATGGAACAGCCTTGTGAACTAGGGACTCCGTTTCGGGATCTTCAGCATTCTGCCTTTTCGAAGACAGAGCACTCGTGGCACACACTTGGCCTTTTGCCTTAGAAAGAGTTCAACCCACTTGAAAGAGGAAATGGGAGTAGGCACAGTACCGGTAAGTACGACTCGGGGTTCATCTCCTTCATAAAGCCCGTGTATTGTAAGTGATCCGAACCTGTCCGGAGCGAGCCTCTCATAAAGGCAAGTGAAGTTGGTGAGCCGTATGATGGGCAACTATCTCCTGTGGTTAGGAGAGGACTCAGCTGTTAGTTAGTACCCCCTTGGTTTCAGGGTGGACCTTTTCACTCTATTTTACTATATACGCTTAACGAAATGAATGTTTTTTGATACACCTAGGACATGGATTCTATATGAACCAATGAATTGTGACAAGCTATTACTACCTAAATTGTACGTCAATTGCACCTGAAAGGGATGCCCGAGTCAAGGTTAGTGACCCTGCGATGATGGCTGCCAGAAGCATCGTGGGGCTTGTCAAGGTACAGCTGATGACCCTGACTATGACCCAAAATGAGTCAAAATTAGGACCAATTTGCTTCTCACACCAACCATGACGCCAACAAAGAATTTTCTGGAAAGTTACTATATCAATGTTGCTGTAGATTATTGTGCACTTATCACTATAGATTACTGTGCACTTTTCACTGTAGCAAAACACTGTACACTTTCATTATAGCACGGTCTATAATTTTATTGATAGACCCCCTCACTCACTTCAGAAGGCATTAAATCCTTCACCCAGATTTCAGATACTTTTCTCTATACACTTCTCTCACTAAAACCTCTCAAGCCTTAAGAGCTATACCCCTATAAGCTTATAAGTTTTAATTTTTAATATTTATATTTTAATTCCATATTATTAATAACACTCTTGGACCGATCTGCCGCCAGATTTTATGTTTTAATCTTATTTTAACATACTTGTATTTGGTCGACTCTGCCGCCTACTTTAATTAGCATACGCTTACATATGGTCGGCTCTGTCACCTGATTTAATTCTGTTTATTGCTTCCTGTTCCTTACATTCCTCGCATTTTTCAGTCCCCTCCACCCCTCCGGGGACTACCTTCCATGTATATATATATATATATATATAGCTATAGAATTTCAGTCGGTACAAGACACAACCTAAAAGGAACTCCTAAATTGTGGGCAGACATTCTAGAGAAAACGGTACCCACGAGAAATCCTAGCAGCAGGTGTTGAGAACTGCAAAGAGGCTAGCACACCCAGCTCTCGCTCGTTCATGATCATTCGTGTGTGGATATTGATAGAGGGTGGTCGTTCGTAGAACAACACCTACAGTCTAGACTCAACAACTCACGGTTTCAAGCAAGAAAGGTATATCACCATGACTAGCATTATCGAATTGATTGAAACATATGGATCTTGTGTCGGGTTAGTGCAATAAAGTTTTAAATTCTATTGTACCAATCTAATTATATGATTGCATTAAACCCAAAAGTTGGGCTAGCCGAATTTTTTACCTCAAAAACTATCATCACACATATTCTTCAATACGAACGAAGCTACCCATAGACTTCCAGTTTAATGTGGCTCGTGACATTCGCTATTCTAAAATTATACATGATAGTTATATTGTAATCCTTTAGCAACTCAAGCTACCAATGTTTCAGACTCACGTCTTTCTACTTAAATATGTATCATAAGCTCTTGTTGTCAAATGTTGATCTCACACGTCTCACCATGCAAATAAGTGATGCTGCATTTCAAGTGAAAACACTATTGCTACATGCTCCCAATCATGAGTCAGGTATTTCTTCTCATTATTATTAATATTCTGTAGAAATATAAGCAATCACCCTACCATACTACATCAATATAATGTAAAGCAAACACAAAAGATGTTGAAATCACATGTACTCGTTAGCAGATTCAACATTGAAGTTGTGGTCAAAGTGGCCTTAAGCTTTTGAAAGATTTTCTAATAAGCATCGGATAAACGGAACAAAATACATTTATGAGTCAATCAAGCCCAAGGAGCAGAATAACTTAAAACCCCTCCACAAATTGTATATAATAATCGACTAAATCAAGGGAACAACAAATCTTTATAGGTCTTGAATATTGTTGAACTGCCTCAATCTTTTTTGAATAAATCAACCACTCCATACTTACACTAACATCAAATAAGACTCTATAATACAATTAGGCCAATCATCATATCATTACTTTGTGCCAAGACCTCACAGTTCTTGTGAACCCGATCAACCACTATAGATTCTCATACTGGAGTAACAATGTGGATCATTTTATAGTAAAGGCCCTTGTTCTCTCTCCACTATGGTATCTCTCATCAGTAAGCTATTAGCCTAGCTGAGGTGTAAAGTTATGGCTCGACTGAAATTGTCCCTCATTCTTTTGTTTGGCTATAGAGGTGCTCTTTTAAGAGTTATGACTGAACAACTGATTGGTAGGATTACTTGTCCCTCGGCTAAATGTGCCATTACCCACATTCGAGGAAATTTTGAACTAAAGTACCCTAACATTAATATCAACTAGCTAGGTATACTAAGCTTATTTAGGCTTGAGCATCACATCTAAGTCATGTCCTGTTCTTTAGGCCTAGCCATGGGTGTTCTGCACCTCTAGAGTGGCATCAGTAGCAACCAGGGCATGAATAGAAAGAGAATATCCTCATCATAGTGTAAATAGAAAATGAAGAAATATCTTAATTCCCGCTCCAAGCTCTAACCCATGAGATAAGAGTGAAATAACGACAATTTCCTACATGTCTCTTTAGCCTCTCACTTGTAAGTATGGTCGATAACACACGCATAGACAATACTTCTACGAAAATACTGCTCCATATCTTGTTGGACTTTAAACTTTAGCTCTCATACCAAGTTTGTCACGATCCAAATTCAGGAGGCCATGATATGCACTTAGAGAGCATCCACCCCGACTATCTGAACCAACATTCATCTTTGATAAGCATTACTCATTGTATAACTAAATTTAAGTTTTTCATGGCGGTGGAACTAGTGGTAAATCATTAACGTATAGTAAGATACTATAAAATACCCAACATAATCTGAGTATAAGAAATTAGGACATAGTGCAAAATCATAAACTAAGTAAAATAATAGTATTTGCCTCCACGATAGAGTGGAAAACTCACCTTTGCAGGAGGAGAAAAGAAATAATTTCTCACGAATCAAAAATCGGTGTCATTAATATAATCTGCACAAAGCACCCCATGGTACCACAACTGAGATTCCCACTCTAAGGAGACCTTTTATAAATTTAAAGTTGTTCCTTTTACCTTTTTGATACTGAAATGTAAAATCCATAATGATATAGAAATAGCGCAAGTCTCGACGCCATCCAATGCAAAGCTCAAATTCTAGCCATATACAAATCCGAAATTTTTTCAATTACCACATATAAATCTTGAATCCATTAGTTACTTCTCGAGAGTCATTTACTCTGCTCAAGTCTCAATTGCACCGCGTAAATGGGCCGAACGACCTGTGCCCCATTACCACAACAACACCCAACGAATTAACCCCTCCTTAACATAGCCGAGTAAATTACTACTCCATGCGCACTACATCCGTCACGAATAACAACTCAAATCATTCCATGATTTCCATATACCCATAAAGTGTAATATAACCCATATCCAGAAATTTTCTTTCTCAAGTCATCCTTGATCTCAACCTCTACAAGTCATAACTAATTCACAATTATGCCTCAAACTGAAACTACTGCAACACATAACCATGCAAGCAAATCGTCGATAGAAAACTCCCCCACATGGCTCAAAAGCCATAGAACATAACATTTAATAACTCACAATACCCATACTCTATTACTGTCGTAATCTCGCATTGAAATTCAACTAAATCCTTCATAAGCTCATGCAACACAAACTATAAAATACCTCAAATCATCCGCTACGCTCACATTCATCCTCGTGACAGTCAAGTCAAATTTCTCAACCGATTCAAACTCATATCGCAACACATATAACCCACTGGTAGAAAGAAACTCTCCACATAACATCATAAGGATCATACATCCATAGACCACCCCATAGGAGATAACCCACCTACTTAGCCTCAAATTGGAATTTCACTACGCCCTATCATGGCCACAACCATCATGTAGTCACTTAACCTTCCCTAGTCTAAACTCATCAAAAAGACTTAAGAATCCACCTCATCCATAACTGGACAACTTGAAAGATCCCTCAACACGATCATAACTCGAGACTGTGCAACATATCAAGATAGAAATCGAGCATCTAATAGTTTTTTTCACATCCCAGGCAACCTTTCTTGTCACATCAAAGCCATCTGAACACATCCTACAGTCACCTCATATTCATCATATAGTTATCCAACAACTCACCGAGCCATAAATCCCGCTCCTAGGGATACTACTGGACATATAAGCCCAAAAGCACATGTTTACACCACTAAAACCACCGTGCCCAAGCTGTGGTAAAAACCCGGCCACAAGTCCTCCAGACTGGCCAACCACCAAAACAAAAAAACATATCTCGTACCTCATCCGTGGAATCAAAAGACGTTGATGCACAATTTATATCGATCTCTCACATAACATACGAATGAGTGGAAGAAATTCAAAGAGATACGCTTCGAGCTGAATCAATGTCGCACGATGAGGAAAGAAAGATGGGAAGTTTATCGCAGATGCCCTATAGCCTCTCGAAGATAGGTATGGATGTCATCATACCGATCCGCAAGACTTTACTAGACATTTGCTCATGACTCGTAGAACCTAGACATCAGATACCAACTTGTCACATCCCAAAGTCCAGCCAGTCGTGATGACACCTAACCCAAACCGCTCGGTAAGCCGAATGATAGACAACCCAACTCAAATAGGATAACAGAAATCAATAAGTAGAATAACCGACCTTTCGATACAAAACCCCAAGGATTGGTAGTGCAAGTCATGAGCTTCTAAGACTTAGAATTTACAAGGATGATACGAAATAAATATATCATCTGCTCGAAATATACATAAACATATTTATAAATGTAAAGCTACCAAGAATGAGAGACAGCTATAACCGGTACGCAGGTACATCTTCAATGCCAGCTCCTGCCATACACTGCAACATTAGCTCCAAAATCTGCACGCAAGGTGCAGAAGTGTAGTATGAGTACAACCGACCCAATGTACTCAATAAGTAACAAACTTAAACTTAGGTTGAAAGCAGTAACGAGCTTGAAAGAAGGTCAGTGTCCCATACCAATAGCCAATATTAATTAATAATAATATAATGGAGGCGGTAAAAGTGATAGCTCAAAAGATATTATGCTCAGCTCGTTCATAGTTACAGAAAAGTAGACATGCTTTCCAGGTATAGTAGTCAAGCCTAGATATTATAGCTGAAAAATCAACTGAACATGAATTTATCTATAGAACTGTATTTCCAATTCACAAGAATAGATAAGAATTTTCGTTTACCAGTTAGCCTGAGGAAAATACGTCTCTAGGCCTACATATCAATATACTTGTCAAGTCATCAATTACCATATACCGTCTAGCATGAGGAATATACATCACTATGCCTACATGTCAAATGTACATGTCAAATCATGAATGTCACATTACTGTCTAGCATAAGGAAAATTGCATCTCTATGCCTATATGCCAAACATGCATGTCAAATGAATGATTTCACAGTGATATTCCCAGGTAATCTCACCCTCAACATACTCAAGCTGTCTGTTTCAAATTCCCACTTCATCAAACACACACACACAAAGAAAATCACTCCACACTGTACGGGTGCCTGGCTCATAAGCCCCTCACCAAAGCACGTGTGTATATATATATATATAAAAATGTGGCTGCGCTCACCGCTGGTATGTCAGACTTCGGAGGGGCGGATCCTGCCCAAATGCTAATCAAAAGCCCATAAGGCCTGCTGCAGCATGCAACCAGATCCACAATAACACTCATAACATGGCTCTGACGCCCACCTCAGTCATCAATCAACCGAATAAGTATATAGCCTAAACATGATTTCTAACATGAATCACAGCTCAATTACTCTAACTTGTAGGAATTACACAGATAGAACAATATATAACATCAAAACAAGTCTGATCATAGTCTAATAGTTAACTTGAATCATGATTACCTCGGTGCACGCCCACACACTCGTCACCTAGCTTGTGCGTCACTTCAATGCATCTCTTATAACATAGTTCGTAGGGTTAAATACCCTCAAGTCCAAGTTTAGATATGTTACTCACCTCCAACATCAAATCCAATATCAAGCAAGCAAAACAATACTCTAGAAACGCCATCCCACGTGTATCAACCTCCGAATAACTCGAAATTAGCCAAAAGCAGCTCTAATACATCAAATAATGCCTAAGGAAATTATCCCAAATGATAAAGTTTGAATCATTACACATTAGCTCAAAGTCAACCAAAAGGTCAAACCGAAGTTCGCGCATCGGAAACCGACAAAACTCATAAAATCCGACGACCCATTAAATTATTAGTCCAACCCTCAAAATCTCACTCAAATCTGACTTCGAATCGATGTTCAAAACTCAAAAATTCACTTTAGAAAAGTTTAGACAAAACCCCCAATTTTTCTTTTGAAATAATCAATCAAATGACAAAAACGAATATGGAATCACGCAATATAATAGAAAGAGTAGAAAACACTTACCCCAATCGGCCAAATCCGAGCTCCATAGCTCAAAATATGATCAAATATCTGAAACCTATAAAATAGAGTACTTATAATCACTTAACAGTAATACCCATAACGATCACGAAATTTCCTTTACGATCGCGAAGAACAAATACAACTGCCACCAAAAATGCTCTACGCGTTTGTGATATTGGCCACGTGAACATGATGACCACAGACACTAACGATCCGTGAATGGACATAGCTTACGCGAATGAGTTGAATAAGTCCCCAGCTCCCTGCTCTCAGCTCAGCTCTATGCGAACGTGATGCCACGTGCGAACGCGAACCGTATCCAATACAAACCTACACGAACATGTTCTTAATGTCGCAAATGCGAAGAAGAAAGGTACCCAGCTTCAGAATTCCTCAATGCAATCGCGAGCCTAGGTCTGCAATCATGATGCTCTGCATACACACCAGCAATCATCAATACAAAAACTATC
This sequence comes from Nicotiana obtusifolia, assembly GCA_002018475.1. Lineage (NCBI taxonomy): Eukaryota > Viridiplantae > Streptophyta > Magnoliopsida > Solanales > Solanaceae > Nicotiana > Nicotiana obtusifolia. The sequence goes on along the minus strand of MCJB01001142.1, from coordinate 6,620 downwards.
CGAAATGATCCGAACAACGTCCAAAACTCACCCGAGCCCCTCGAAACCCTGTCCGAACATACCAACAATTCTCAAAACATAACACGGACCTACTCGAGGCCTTATATCACACGTAAAAACATCAAAACCATGAATCGAATGTCAAATCAAACTTAATGAACTTTTGAACTTTCAATTTCAAAAATTTATGCTGAACCATATCGAATCAAGTCGAAATGACCTCTAATTTTGCACACAAGTTCCAAATGACATAATGCACTTATTTGAACTCCTGGAACAGCAATCCGAACCCGATATCGTCAAAGTCAACTCCCAGTAAAACTTATGAACTTTTCAAACCTTCAAATTGCTAACTTTCGCCAAATAGTGCCGAAATCTTCTAGAGATATCCAAATGCAAATCCGGGCATATGCCCAAGTCCAAAATAATAATCTAAACCTAACGAAACTATCAAAACTCTAATCCAAGGTCAAGTACTTAAAAGTCAAACTTGGTCAAATCTTCCAAGTTAAAGCTTCCGAGTTGAGAATCATTTTTTCAAATCAAAGCTTCCGAGTTGAGAATCATTCTTTCAAATCAATCTCGAATCAGTTTAAAACCAAAACTGATGAATCGCACAAGCTATAATGCATCATATGCAGCTACTCAGGACTTGAAAAAGCTTAACAGAAGGCAAATGCTCAAAATGACTGGTTGGGTCGTTACCTGCGGCTAGGGAATGATGTACCCTATATTCACAATGAAATCAGGGAATGGTGTACCCTGCATTTAAGATCATTAACTAGGGAGTGGTGTATCTTAAGTTAAAAAACACGGCTAGGGATTGGTGTACCCTATACTGGGAAAGAGGCTAGAGAGTGGTACACCCTGTATTAGTGATGAGATCAGGGAATAGTGTACCCTGTCTTTAAAGTCATCAACTAGGGAGTGGTGTACCCTACGTTGGAAAAAACAACTAGGGATTGGTGTACCCTATACTGGTAAAGAGACTAGGGAGTGGCCTACCATATGTTTAAAACATCAACTAGGGAGTGATGTACCCTGTGTTGGAAACAGCAAGGGTTAGATGTACCCTATACTGGCAAAGAGACTAGGGAATGGCATACCCTATGTCTAAAAATCATCATCTAGGTAGTGGTGTACCCTATGTTGGAAAAAAACTAGGAATTGGTGTACCCTGTATTGGTAACAAGACTAGGGAGTAGTGTACCCTATGTCTAAAAATCACCAACTAGGAAATGGTGTACCCTACGTTAGAAAATACAGCTAGGAATCGGTATACCCTATACTGGTAGAGAGACTAGGGAGAGTGTACCATATGTCTAAATTAATCATCAATTAGGGAGTGGTGGACCCTATGTTGCAAAATGCAACTAGGAATTGGTGTACCATATACTGGTAAAGAGACTAGGGAGTGTTATACCCTATGTCTAAAATAATTATCAGCTAGGGAGTGATGTACCCTACTTTGGACAATACAGTTAGAGACTAGTGTACCCTATATTAGCATGATTTTTAATGCATTTAAAATGTGAGCAACATGCGGGGAAGATTTTAAGAAGACTTCCCTTATGCGGTTTTTGTGTTGCAGCGCTATTTTCAATCTCAGCATGGTTTCTTTTCGGTTGTACCTGCTTTTGTGAGGTTGTTCTTATGCATTGTGCATGTTTCATAGTTTCAAAGAAAGAACAAGTGTTAGTTTGGATTGGTGGTTGGTTTTGTGGCCTTTAGTGCTTCAGTCACTTGATCTTGGCCCATTTTCTACGGATGATGATTTCAACTGTAGTTGATCATTCCCTTAATACCAATTTGCCTTTATAGCCCTGGGAAACCTTTGGTTTTTTTAAAACCTTTTTCATGACAGCGGCCGCGGAGTGGGACTTACCTTCTCAACTTTATTTGCCTTTTTGGGGATTTCAATTTGACTTCTTTTTCCAAAGTTTTAAATTTCAGAGCATTCGCCAGTCATGGCCAATTGGGGTCGACTTGATGCCTTTCCGAAAGCTTGGTGCCTTTTGAATATATCATCTCGGGTCAAACAAGATCCCTGTAGTTGGTCTTGCCATCTTTTCTTTACTTTATTTTGGGACAAAGTTAGATCGAAAGGGATTCAAAGAAAAATAAGAAATTGAATGGATAATGAGTTTAAACAAGAGGTGTCCCTTTCTGGGAAAGGACAGAAAGACTTATCTAGGGAGTACATGCAGACTTCAATGAATATGACATGCCTCTTTGACTGGGTGCCTGATCTGTGTAAACTGTCCGACTCTCAGAAATTTATCAAAACTTTTGTCCTGAAACAAAGAAACCCTGCTCAGGACTATGTTGACGCCATGGTGGTGTGGATCCTTTGCGGGTTTTCACTAGCTGATCTCTCTTATTTTTCTTCTCGATGTCGCCTTATAGTGCCCTTTATAGGTTTTCACTAACAAGACTCTCTCTTTTTTTATTTTCTCTACTCATCATTGCTTTTCGGTGCCTATGAGGGTTTTCACCAATAAGACTCTCTCATTTTATTTCTCTCATTTTGGTGGTGCCAGGTCCAAGTAATTGTGGCCTCATATTCTTGAATATTCTCGTCGAACGGTCGAAAGGACTTGAAAGAGATTTGGGTAAAAAGAATTTGGATTGAACTGCAACTTTGGAACCTTTCGGGAAAAAACATCGCCAATATATCATAACAGCTGCCCTAGTTTTATTTTTGGGGAATGTTAATTTTTGTTTGGTGTGACCGAACCCCAGAGTGAGGCTGCCTATGTATCCTTTCGAGATCAGGTCGGACGTAGTTCAATTAATATGAAATTTTATTTTTGAATTTTTAGGTCGGACGTAGTTCAATTAATATGAAATTTTATTTTTGAATTTTTTTTTGTTTTTTGTTTTTTTTCTTTTTCTTTTTATTCTTTTTTTTTTGTTTAGCACCAGATTCCAAAGAGGGTAATCAAAGAAAGCTAACCGGATCAAAGGGTTTGCAAAAGGTTAATGGTGTCTAGGTAGCAAGAATGAAAGACTTCCTCATCTCAATACCTTTTGACTGCATCTGTATTAACAGTTGTTTTGGAGACATTTCCTTCGATTTCTCCCAAGTACAATGCTCCTTCAAGTAGCACTTTTGTGATAGTGTATGGACCTTTTCAATTTGGGACAAAGTTTCCTTTAGCTTCTTCATGATGTGGAAGGATACATTTTAGAACGAGTTGCCCCACTTCAAACTTCCCGGGCCACACTTTCTTATTGTAGGCATGGTCCATTCTTTGTTGGTACAACTGCTCGTGACTAACTATGGCGAATCGTTTATCATCAATCAAAGTCAATTGTTCCAACTGGGTTTTGACCCATGCTTTATCCTCAATCTCGACTTCAACAATGATCTGAAGAAAGGGAATTTAACTTTTGCTGGTATCACAGCTTTAGTGCCATAAACCAATAAGTAGGGGTGTCCCCAACCAATGTGCGCACGGCCCAATAATGCAAAAGGCAGCTTCTCATTCCACTGTCTAGAACCTTGGACCATTTTCCTCAAGATCTTTTTAATGTTCTTATTTGCGGCTTTAATGACGCCATTGGCTTTGGGCCGATAAGTGGTTGAGTTGCGATGCGTAATTTTGAACTGCTTGCATGCCTCTCCCACAAATGGTTGTTCAGATTTGTGGCATTATCAGTAGTCATAGTTTTAGGGATACTAAAATGGGAATGCACAAAGTCTACTACTGCTTTCTTGGTGGCATCTTTGAAGGTAACTGCTTCGACCCATTTTGTGAAATAACTAATGGCAACCAAGATGAATCTGTGACCATTTGAAGCTTTCGACTCGATTGGCCCAATAACATCCATTCCCTAGGCGACGGAAGGCCAAGGTGCTGACATGGGATGTAACTCTAAAGGAGGCGAGTGAATTAGGTCACCGTATATCTGACCCTTGTGACACTTGCAGACACAACCGAAACAATATTTTTCCATAGTCATCCAATAATTACCCACTCGGA
>MCJB01001141.1:8006-33509 GCA_002018475.1 Nicotiana obtusifolia | reverse complement strand
ACGACGCCTTTGCCTTTCAAATTGGCCTTCACGTGCGTCAAATCTATCCAAATTCAGAACAAATATGTCACAATATGTTGAGGGAACAAAACCTGAGCCCCGGGCCCACTTCTCGAAGTTCAAAGTTTTTCACATCAACGGGTTCCTTATCTCCCCACGAGTTCGTACATATCAAAAGTTCTCAAATCCGGCCCCAAATGGTCCTCCAAATACCCAATTAAAATTTCAAAATCCCAAGCCCTATTTCTTCCATTTTTAGCAAAACTTCAATGATTTTCTAGGTGGATTTCGCAATATAAACGAGTTTTAGGTCCAAAATTCTTACCTCCAATCGATTCTCCTTGAATCCCTCGTTAATTTCTTTCAAGAACCTCCAAAAATGAACAACTATGGGTGAAACTATACCCAAAATCAGACAAAATAGGGCTTAAAACATTCTGCCCAGGCTTCATGGCGTTGTACTTGCGCTGTGCAGGTTGTACATCCTCTTATCATTATTCCCTTGCTGTACACCTTCTATTAAAACGCTCATAACTCCTTGTGGAAATATCCAAATGAGCAACGGTTTGAAGATATAGAAACTAGACTCGAAGATCTTTCATTTGAAAGGTTGTACACTACATAACTCTTTATATATTCCGAGATATGAGTTTCTAAAGTGCATCGAGAAGTTCTGTCAAAACTGCTCCACCAGCCAACTTCGACCTATCGTACCTTTCTGTATATATGTCCAAATGATGAATTCTTTATTATTATGGAAACTAGATTCAAAGGACTACAACTTTCATGTTTTGCAATTTTTCTGATTCCTTATAGATTGCAAGATATGAGCTTCCAAACGAGACTACACGCATCAGTTTTGTTCTGAAATTTTCTGCAATTTTCTGCAGATTTTTTCATCTTTTCCAAAGATGAAATAGTCCGTTTAACCACCCAAAACTCACCCGAGCCATTCGGGACCCCGTCCGGATATACCAACAAGTCCTAAAACATATTACGGACTTAGTCGAGGCCTTAAATCACATCCAACAATGTTAAAAACACGAATCATACCCCAATTCAAGCCTAATGAAACTAATAAATTCCAACTTCTACATTCGATGCCGAAACCTATCAAATCGAGTCCGATTGACCTCAAATTTTGCACACAAGTCATAAATGACATAACGGACCTATGAACTTTTTCAAAACTGGATTCCGACCCCGATATCAAAAAGTCAACCCCTCGGTCAAACTTTCCAAAAATCTTCTATTTTCCAACATTCGCCAAAATGCGTTGAATTGTCCTACGGACTTCCAATTTTAAAACCGTACATACGCCTAAGTCTGAAATCACCATACGAAGCTATAGTAACTCTCAGAATTCCATTCCGACCCTCGGATCAAAATCTCGCCTAACAACCAGAAATCGCCAAAATACTAACTTCACCAATTCAAGCCTAATTCTACACGGGACCTCCAAAACCAATTCCGATCACACTCATAAGTCATAAATTATCTCCCAAAACTAATCGAATCGTCGGAATTCACATCCGAGCCCTCTAACTCAGAATGTTGACTTTTCCAACTTAAACCTTCTTAAAAGAGACTAAGTGTTTCATTTCTTACCAAACCCACTCCAAACGCAAATTACTCAACTCGATCACCTAGAACATGGATAACGAAGCATAATGAGACGGAAAATGGAGAAAACGGAGCGGTAACTCACGAGATGACTAGCCGGGTCGTCACAAAATAAATACTGGAGATTTAGAAAATAAACCTTCTACATCAGGAAAACAAACAGTTCATGACAATTATGAATATAATTATGAATACTATAAACCAAACAGAAATTTATGGAATAAACAAACTTTATGGGATAAACAATTATATAAAAAATGGATACCTAAAAAATCAATAGAACAATATAATTTCTTAGACCTAGATTGCGTAGAAGATATAAATAAAACAATACAACTTTGGAGTGGATACATAGCCAAACAGTTAATAGATAATAAAATAACAATAAAAGATGCACCAGAATACATTTAAAGAACCCTATTAGGAATAGTAAAAATATGGATGCAAAATATGACAGATGAAGGTAAAAACATATTACAAAGTAGTAAAAAATATAATAATGAACCTATAACTTCGCCTATAGAAATATTACATAAATATGAAATAGCAATAAGAAATGAATTCAGTAGTATGCCAACAGAAATAGAAGAACAGCAGAAAGACAAGAGAATGTATAGAAATTTAATGAATAAATTAACTATATGTAATATGTGTTATTTAGATGAATATACATGTGCATTTAGAGAATATTACTACAGAGGAACATATATGATAGATGAAAGTAAAGAAATAAGAAACCTATACTATACTAAACTACCAGAACCTTTTAGTTCAAAAATTATAACAGATTGGAATGATGCAGGATTAGCAGATACCCTAGGAGCTAGAATAAAATTTGTACAAAAATGGTTTATAGATTTGTGTGAAAAACATAAAGAAAATATGAAAATGGAAAAAATATTAATGAAAAATTTATCATGTTGTAAAACAAAAGTAGCACCTCAATTTGGATGTACAGATAAATATTATAAAAAGAAAAAACGAAAATATAAGAAAACACCTTATAGAACAAAATACAAGTATAAAAAGTCCTAGCCTACTTATTCATATGGCAAACTTACTAAAGATGTTCAATAAAACAATACTATAACATGATTAAACTAATATAACATTTAAGAGATTATCAGGAATATAAAAGTTTAGCTATTCATAATGATAAATAAACATACCTCTGTAGGTAGATTTTCCTGTGAAGTATTTGAAGTAGTTCGTGATATATGCTCTATGTATGAACAAAGTAGTTTATTTCTTAAATATGTTTTACAAAGTAGTGAGGGGTCAGAGAGATGAGAGAGGTAAGCAAATTTGCCCGTATGAGGCTTGCTTCCTCCTTCTCCTTCTCCTTCTATTTATACAAGAAAAAGTCCTAAGTGCCCTTCAACTTTACAGATGGGCGGTTCTAATTAAAAGTCTAAAAAGAAAAAAGTTAACCGTCCTTTTCTTTATATTTGGACGATTGAAAATTAAAGATCAAAAAGCAAAACACTATCCTATTTTTGGCTTTATTACATAGCTGTCTTCTTTATGTCATTTTCCTTCCTGTCTCTTTTTTCTTCACGTCTCTTCTTTGTCAATCTTTTTCTTCTTCCTTTGTCTTTTTCTCCTTTTTTCTTCAGCATCTTCCTTTATTACTTTGCAGTAGTTTGCTCTCTTTCCTTCTTTTCAATCTTCTTCTTTTGTCTTCCTCATTTATTTGTTAGGTGTAGCTGTCACGACCTGGATTTTCCACCCTCGGGAGTCGTGATGGCGCCTACTAGTGAAAGCTAGGCAAGCCAATCAACCGAACTATTTACCACATTTTCATTCGAAATCAATTCAAACTAAAACCAAAAATAAATAAACAACACAATTTAGTGAGCGAAACGCATAAAATATTTCAAATAAAAATCTCTTTTACAAACTACCCAAGATCTGGTGCCACAGTTTCACAGACTGTCTAAGATTACTACAAACAAGGTCTTGGAAGGAATAACAAAATACTGTTTCTGAACTACATGGGAGAAACAGGTAAAGGAAATGGACAGGAGACGCCAAGATCTGCGAACGTCTGCAGTACTACCTTGGGATGCCTGATAGTTACAAGCTGGAAGCCCTCTACTGTCCGATACCTGCGGCACCGGGATCTGCACAAAAAAAATGCAAAGTGTAGTATCAGCACAACCGACCCCATGTGCTGGTAAGTACCTGGCCTAACCCCGGCGAGGTAGTGACGAGGCTAGAACCAGACTCCAGATAAACCTGTGCAGTTATAACCATGTGTGCATCTACAACGGGGTATAAACTACATAAATAATTTAAACTGGGGAAAGAAGAGAACACACATAGGGATAATAGATAATTAAAGCAAAACGAATCACCAATGAATAAGAAAGATAACTGCAATAGGGAATGATAACAAAAACAGTCAATAAACCTTCAACCAACAAGATAAACAAACGTAGTAAATAAAACTGTAAATATGGCACGGCATCACCCTTCGTGCTTGTACTCTCAACCTCACCATAAAACAGTAAATATGGCACAGCATCACCCTTCGTGCTTTAACTCTCATCCTCACCATAAAATAAACATGGCACGGCATCATCCTTCGTGCTTTAACTCTCATCCTCACCATAAAATAATAAACATGGCACGGCATCACCCTTCGTGCTTTAACTCTCATCCTCACCATAAAATAAACATGGCACGGAATCATCCTTCGTGCTTTAACTCTCATCCTCACCATAAAATAATAAACATGGCACGGCATCGCCCTCCGTGCTTTAACTCTCAAATATGGCACGACATCACCCTTCGTGCATTAACTCTCCCTTACCATGCAACAATGCGCATATATATAACCACAGGGAGATAAAATAAGCAAGATCAAATCGTATGTCAACAATGTTTTCACCGTACCAATCTCGGATTCAGAAACAATGCTCAATTACCATAGGTAATCCATAAGTACGGATAGAACTTTCAATTTAGCAAGTAACTAGTCTACTATTAGTATTATGATCAAAGAAAGAAATAAATTACAATGAACGGGTCTCACCCGCATGCTTTAACCCCTCACAACGCATAAGTACTCGTCACCTCACATATACGTTGTCTCCCAATATTTGAGCAAGTAGCACGTAACAAACAAGTCCTAATCCCTCAAGCTAAGGTTAGAACAACCACTTACCTCGCTTGGCAATGGAATTCAAGGTTCCGACAAACCTTTGCCTTGACACTTTGCGTCCGAAGGCTCCAAATCTAGTCATAAACAATTCATTACGTTCAATACCCACAATGGACACCAATTTCCATTGAAATTTACAAGCTTTACGGGTAAAATCCCGAAATTAAACTCAAAATTGATAGTGGGGCCCATTTCTCGAAATCATTCAAAATTCACAAAATGTAATTACCCATTACAACACGAGTCCATGCATATCAAGTTTGTCAAATTCCGACACCGGATTGACCTTAAATCCCCAATTTCATATTCTTAGAAGTTTTGAGAAGAAAGCCCAGGTTCTTCTTTCACAATTTCAGGGATTCATGATGGGATTAAGCATGGAAATCATAATCTAAGAGGGATTTAGGGTAGAGAACACTTACCCGATGTTTCTCTTGAGACTCCCTCTCTATTTGTTCTGAACCTCACTTTAATCCTCTTCTTAAAGCCCCAAATATGTCTAAGGTAGTACAACCCCTTTCTTTGCAAGATTACTCACGAAAATCTCCTTTGAATGTGGTCTTGGGGTTGATTTATAGTGATTCCTTTGTGTTTGAAGATGTTTTCTCTCGTGGGTATTAAGTTACGTATCTCAGTAGTGCAAAAATGGACCCTAAGTCCTATTTATAGAGGGTTAAAAATCGGGCAAAAAGTACTCAGTCAGGCCAATTTCGCGACCCCAATGTCCATTTCGCGATTCGCTTTTCAAGAAAGCGAATCGCTTTTTCGTCGCGAATTGGACAAAAGGGTTGCCCAAGTTTCTGCCTCATTTCGCGATGCCCATGCTCATTTCGCGATTCGCTTTTCAAGAAAGCGAATCGCTTTCTCACCGCGAAATCAACCCTCATGTTTCTGTCCGTGTTCGCGATCCCCATGTCAAATTCGCGGTTCGCTTTTTGGTTATGCGAACCGCTTTTTGGTCGCGATTCTGACCTTAAGCTTCTGCTTCAGTTCGCGACGGCTTGGAGGGTTTCGCGATTCGCATTTTCAACATGCGAGTCGCTTTTTGGGTCGCGAACCTTACCTTTCAACTGACCTCTCCCTCGTTTACGAAAATAAGCCTAACTTTTTCATACGGAGTCCGATTTGGACGATTCTTTTTGCTATGGCTCCGTAACTTCGATACGAAGCTAATGCCTCAAACAAAACTGAATTTGGAGTTCGTTTACTACCTTTTATATTTATTATACCTGAAGGTACGATGTTAACGCTTTATGAAGCGACGAGTTAAGTCCCGTCAACTATTCAAAATTTATCCGAGACCCCCGGGACTTTATCTGAACATGAACACATATCCTATAACCTTACCTAAACTTGTTCCAACCATTGGAATGCTAAAATAAACATCGTATTATCAGGTTTGTATTAGATTCAAGCCAAAGGACTCCAAAGATTTCTAAATCGTTCTTTTGATCCGAACCTTACCAAACCATGTCCGAATGGCCTGAAATTTTGAACACAAGTCTTAAATTACATAATGAAGCTACAACAACTTTCGGAATTCCGTTCCGACTTCCGGATCAAAATTTCACCTATCAACCGTAAATTCGAATTTCGCCAATTCAAGCCTAGTTTTGTTCGGGGTCTCCAAAACATATTCCGGTCACTTTCCTAAGTCATAAATCTTCTCCCGAAGCTAACCGAGTCATCGGAATTTACATCCGAACCTTCTAACTCATAAGTCAACCTACGGTTGACTTTTACGACTTAAGCTTTTTTGAAAGAGACCAAGTGTCTCCTTTCCTACCGATTTACTTCGAGTGCAACTCACTCAACTTGATTCCACATAATATAATTAACGAAATAAAACGGGGCATAAAATGGGTCATCACAGCTCATGACTAAAAGCAATTTTGAAAGGCCCATCGGGTATAAAGAAGCACCTCGATTATCAGAGTATAATTTTAAAGTTGATGCTGCCACGATCGTATCTGCCATCGGTCGCATCAAAGATACTAAATGGCCTCGACCATTGCAATCTGATCCAACCCAAAGGGATCCTAATCAGATATGCAAATATCACCGCACTCACGGTCATAAAACGAAAGACTGCCGACAATTAAGAGAAGAAGTAGCCCGGTTACTCGACAATGGACACCTTCGAGAATTCTTGAGCGACCGAGCAAAAAATCACTTCAAAAATAGGAATAAACCGACAAGCCAAGAAGAACCTCAACATACGATCAACATGATTATCGGTGGAGTGGATACCCCTCAAGGTCCGATCCTGAAACGCAGCAAAATATCTATCACCAGGGAAAAGCGCACTCAAAATTACTCGACGGAGGGGACTTTATATTTTAGCGAGGAGGATGCGGAAGGAATTGCACAACCCCACAATGACGCACTGGTAATATCTGTGCTCATACACAAAGTTAGGGTAAAACATGTGTTAATTGATCCAGGTAGCTCGGCCAATATAATCCGATCATGGGTCGTGGAGCAACTCGGCCTGACGGAGCGGATCGTTCCTACAGTGCGAGTACTTAATGGGTTCAATATGGCATGTGAAACCACCAAGGGCAAAATAACATTGTCGATAAATACTGCTGGAAGTGTTCGAGAAACAAAATTCTGTGTGATTGGAGGGAACATGAGGTACAATGCTCTATCCGGAAGGCCATGGATCCATGATATGAGAGCTGTACCTTCGACATTACACCAGGTGCTGAAGTTTACAACGCCCGATGGAGTGAAAACGGTTTACGGGGAGCAACCAGCTGCGAAAGAGATATTCGCGGTGGAAGTAATGACACCAACACCTGTGGTTCCTAGCCAAAGGATCGAGAACAAGACAAAATAGCAACCACAGATATCATCTTCGGCAAAGGTGGATAAACAAGTAGATGTCGAGGATGATGATTGCGGATTTCCTCGATCTTTCATCACCCCCGATGATTCTGATGCCAGCAAATCGATTGTCGAGGAACTGGAACATCGATCGCATGATCGATGCTACCGCTAGCCATGAGACCCTTAGTTTTCTCGATGCATACTCCGGCTACAACCAAATATGGATGGACCCAGGTGATCAGGAAAAAACTTCCTTCATCACTAAATATGGCACATACTGTTATAATGTAATGCCATTTGGGTTAAAAAATACTGGAGCCACATACCAACGCTTAGTAAATCGAATTTTCGAAAAACAACTAGGAAAGACAATGGAGGTTTATATTGACGGCATGTTCGTTAAGTCCCTGCGAGCAGAGGACCATTTAAGCCATTTGCAGGAAATATTCAATGTGTTGAGGCTGTACAACATGAAGTTGAACCCGAAAAAGTCCGCGTTTGGTGTGGGTTCAAGTAAATTCCTCGGATTCATGGTCTCGAATCGTGGAATCGAGATCAACCACGAAAAAATAAAGGCTATCGAGGACATCTTAATCGTGGATAACGTGAAAGCCGTACAAAAGCTGACTGGGCGGATAGCCGCTTTAGGGCGATTTATTTCGAGGTCGTCTGATAAAAGCCACCGGTTCTTCGTTCTATTGAAAAAGAAGAGCAACTTTTCATGGACTCCGAAATGCCAACATACTTTAGAAGTGCTTAAAAGATATTTATCGAGCCCGCCGCTACTTCATACACCGAAGGTGGACGAACAACTGTACCTTTGCCTGACAGCAGTCTCGGAGATAGCGATAAGCGGAGTCCTAGTCCGAGAAGAACAGGGTACACAATTTTCGATTTATTATGTCAGCAGAACCCTAGGCGAAGCCGAAACTAGGTATCCTCACTTGGAAAAACTGGCGCTCACTTTGCTAAGCGCTTCTAGGAAACTAAAGTCGTATTTCTAATGTCACCCCATATGCGTCGTAACAACTTACCCATTAAGAAACGTGATGCATAAGCTCGAGCTCTCTGGTCGATTGGCCAAATGGGCCATAGAAATAAGTGGGTACGACATTGAATATTGACCTCGAACCGCCATCAAATCTCAGGTATTGGCAGACTTTGTGGCCTATTTACACCGTCCCTAATACCCGAGGTCGAAAGAGAGTTGTTAGCTGGGTCAGGAACTCCTTTAGGAATATGGACCCTTTTTACAGATGGTGCTTCGAACGTGAAGGGATCCGGACTTGGCATGGTGTTGAGGCCACCAACTGGCAAAACAATTCGACAATCTATTAAGACTGTGAAACTAACTAACAACGAGGCAGAGTATGAGGCCATGATTGCAGTCTTAGAACTAGCCAAAATCCTGGGTGCAGAAGTGATCGAAGCAAAGTGCGACTCCCTTCTTGTTGTAAATCAAGTCAACGAAACGTTCGAGGTCAGAGAGGGACAAATGCAGAGATACTTAGACAAACTATAAGTGACGCTGCATCGGTTCAAAGAATGGACCTTACAACATATACCTCGAGATCAAAACAGCGAGGCCGATGCCCTCACCAACTTGGATCGTCAATCGAAGATGACGAGATCGATTCTGGAAAGGCTGTACAGCTCATGAGGTCGGTAAGGGAAAAAGGCCAAGCTGAAATCAATTCGACAAGTCTAACTTGGGATTGGAGGAACAAGTACATAGAATATCTCAATTCCGAAAAACTCCCCTTGTATCCAAAAAAGTCGAGGGCCTTCCGTACGAAGGCGACCTGGTTCAGCCTGTCCAATGACGGAACCTTATTTAGAAGAATATTTGACGGCCCACTCGCGATATGTCTGGGACCAGGCGACACTGAATACATTTTAAGGGAAGTCCACGAAGGTACTTGCGGGAACCATTCCGGTGCCGAGTCGCTAATTCGAAAAATAATCAGGGCCGGTTACTATTGGATCGACATGGAAAAGGACGCGAAGGAGTTTGTTCGAAAATGTAACGAATGCCAAAGGCACGCCCCGATGATCCATCAACCTGGGGAGACACTCCACTCAGTCTTATCACCGTGGCCGTTCATGAAATGGGGAATGGACATCGTTGGCCCTCTTCCCTACACACCAGGTAAGGCTCAATTTATACTCTTTATGATTGATTATTTTTCTAAATGGGTGGAAGCGCAGGCATATGAGAAGGTTAGGGAAAAAGAAGTGATCGAATTCATTTGGGATCACATCAAATGTCGATTTGGAATGCCAGCCGAGATCGTATGCGACAATGGGAAGCAATTCATCGGTAGCAAAGTGCCAAAATTCCTCGAAGATAACAAGATCAAGAGAATCCTATCGACGCCCTATCACCCCAGTGGGAATGGACAAGCCGAATCTACCAATAAAATAATACTTCAAAATCTCAAAAAGAGATTAACCGATGCAAAAGGGAGATGGAAAGAAATATTACCCGAAGTCCTATGGGCATATCGTACGACCGAGAAATCCAGCACTGGAGCCACCCCTTTTTCTCTGGTTTATGGTGCTGAAGCTTTGATACCGGTCGAGGTCGGGGAGCCAACTTTCAGGTTCCGATATGTGACAGAGGAATCGAACTACGAAGCTATGAATACGAACTTGGAACTGTTGGATGAAAGACGTGAAGCTGCCCTCGTTCGGCTAGCTGCTCAGAAGCAAAGGATCGAAAGGTATTACAACAGAAGGACTAATCTTCGATATTTCAATATCGGGTACTTAGTACTAAGGAAGATTACACCAAACACGCGGAACCTGAACCAAGGAAAGCTGGGACCAAACTGGGAAGGACCTTACGGTATCATTAAAATCACCAGAAAGGGATCTCATAAGCTCGGAACCATGGATGGTAAACAACTACCAAATAACTGGAACATAAGTCACTTGAAACGATACTACTGCTAAGATATGACCCTGTTTTTTATTTTATTTACATCATCCAACTAACATTTGCAGGTATCAAACGAGGTGCCCTGAATCGGGGAATACAATATATTAGGTCTCAAAGCACGTGTTGCACTCTTTTTTCCTTAAATCGGTTTTGTCCCAAAATGGGTTTTACGGTAAGGTTTTTAATGAGGCAACTAGTAAATCGTGCTAACTTAGATTTGAGGGACGACTACAAATCGGTGACGACAGTATTCGAAGCCAATCATCAATCGACCCTGAATACTAGGGGGCCACTTTAGCTTGGGAAGATATTTTTAGGATCAAAGGGTCAAAGATTGTTAGGATTCAATGTAAGGGTCAAACGGTCGAATGAATCGTGCCCGAATAGATTGATCGAACCCTAACACAAATTGTACACATACATGAGCGAGAATAAAGAAAAATCTCTTATGAACAAACATCCTGCCTCCGATCAAACGAGCCCAAGGGCCACTTAAAATTTTGTTCAAACAACCGTTCCCTCACTTGAGGGCTTGTCCAAAAAATGAACTTACTCGAGGGGGTATAAGACCTAATAAGACGAACCTCGAAACTTTAAAGGCTAAGGCTGTTTTGAGTTCACAAAACTCGAGAGGGGAAAAAAGACCTAATAAGGCAAACCCCCATCCTTTAAAGGCTAAGGCCATTTCAAGTTAACAAAACCCGAGGAGAAGTAAGACCTACTAAGGCAAACCCCGAATCTTAAAAGGCTAAGGCCGTTTCGAGTTAACAAAACTCGAGGGGGGAATAAGATCTACTAAGGAAAACCCCGACCCTTAAAAGCCTAAGGCTGTTTCGAGTTAACAAAACTCGAGGGGGGGGATAAGACCTACCAAGGCAAACCCTGAATCTTAAAAGGTTAACTCCGTATTGAGTTAACAGAATTCGAGGGGAAGTAAGACCTACTAAGGCAAACCCTTAATCTTAAAGGGCTAAGGGTGTTTCGAGTTAACGAAACTCGAAGGGGAATAAGACATATTAAGGCAAACCCCTAACTCTAAAGGTTAAAGTCATATCAAGTTAGTTATGCTTGAAAGCTAAGGCAATTCAAAAGTTGCAAAAAAAAAAAAAAAAAAAAAAAAAAAAAAAAAAGAGAGAGAGAAGAGCTTTGTATATATATATATATATTGGAAATCCTTTCTACAAATTCGAGCACCTCGATACACAATTTCAAATATAGAAAAAGAAAGGAAATGGGCGCCTCATTCTTCGGATCCGCATGAATCCTCGGAATCATCCTCCTCCGGGAAGGCTAATTTTCTGGCTTCGGCCTCGGCAATCTTGGCATCTTCGATCTCCACCGATAAATCAAAGCCTCGAGCATGAATCTCTTCGAGGACGAGCCAGCAAGATTGCCACTTCATATGATCAACCATATTCCTTGATTGATCTTGAGCGGCTTCAGCATCGGCCTTATATTAGGCCACTAGCTCACCGGCCTCGGCTTTGACCACGGCAACTTCCGACTTGGCCATTTTTAGCTCGTTAGCCATAACATCTCGATTTGAGATAACCATGCTGACCCGAGATTGGAGTTCATCGGTATTCCTGTTTAGAGCCTCGAATTTCTCCTTTGCCTCTTCAAGCTGAGCTTCTGCTGAAGCTAACTATGCCTGAAAGGTCTCTTTTTCTGTGGCCAGCCGATCCATCCTGCTCCTCCACTCGTCGGCCTCAGTTCTAGCCGTGCTTATATCAGATCGAAGCTGATTAATCTGATCGAGTTCTTGCTCATTTGCTCGATCAAGCCAACATTATCCTTCCGGGCTAGATCCAGTTCGGCACGAAGATTCATCATCTCCCATTCGAGCCGTTCGTAGCGTCCTGACTCTTCTCGAAATTGGAGGAAGGCTTCGTGATGAAGTACCGAGGCCTGCAAGCATAAAGGAGGATATTACAGTTGATTAAAACTTTAAGGTACAAGACCAAGAACATCAGATAGGGCTTATCAGAAATTACCCGATTAAACACCTGTTGAGCTTCACTGAATAGGCAGGATGCATCCACTTCATTCATTTTGGCCTGATCTTCCTCGGTCACCAAACACCGAAGATAACTGGCCATCCCGACATGGGCGAAAAGAACCCTAGCATCTTCGGGAATGGTGAAATATATGGTCCATTTCCGATCAGGGTAAGCACTCGGCGCAGGAAACCGATTGACCAACTTCGGACCAAAGGAAAACTCGCTTGTATTGATGGATAAACTTTTCCTACGTACCTCTAAGTTACCGAGCCCAAGAATGTCTTCTGCGGAAGCCGAATCCACACCATCGAAAAAATCGCAGATAGGGTCTTTCGATCTGGGATCCCTGCCCAAAGAACGCTCTTTTGTTGCTTTGGCCTAATTGAACGTTGATTCCGAGAAAGAGGGTGAATCGACCATTTCAATTGGACCTAAGACTCCCAGTGGAGCCCTCCTTGCATCAGGGGAAGCCCTAGTTCTTGCCCCTACCTCGGATCCCCCGGCCTGACGAGGGTCCGTTTCATTGGCTCCGGGTTCGGTGACCCCTCGCCTTTCAGGTTGTGGCGGCTCGCTAGCCACAAGGACGAAGTCTTCTTTTTCTTCCTTGGACTCATCCCTCAACCGACGAACCGAGTCCAAAGATAACACATGATCACTAGTATTTCCCTTGGGCTTGTTAGCCAATCTTTTTCTCGGTCTCTTCTTTCCGAGGTCCGAAGAACTGGGGGCTTCTTTTCTTTTCTTCTCTTATCCTGCTTCGAAGCAGGGGGCTCGTTAGGAAATTCATCGCCTGTGGGCGCAGGTCTCACCTCGACATCCTTTGATAGACCTGCAAAGGAAAGTAAAATGAGGTAGAGACGATGGAATAAGTAGCTAAGCTCAAGTGCAATTTATCTCACCATGAAGTCGGGCCTCCCATCGGCCCTTCGAACGTTCGCGCCACACGCGTTCGGAATATGGTTTCTGGGACACAATCACTTCGACCCATTCTTTAAGATGAGGAATCGCGGCCATCATCCAAGATATAGCTGCGTCATATGAAATTGATAATAAAAGGGTCGGAAAGTAGAACAATGAACAAATTGATAGGTAGGGCCACACTTACGATTCATATTCTATTTCTCAAGAAAGAACAAACCGACCAAACCAGCCCCGATCCCTATCCTAATCAATGCTTGAGAAAGGGGCTTTGCTTGCCCGACGAGCAAGTTTTATCAACCCTACCCGGTAGAGTCGAGGACTGTACAACCGCATAAGATGATCGACGGTAAAAGGATAACCCTCGATCTTGCATGCAAAAAAATCGAGGAGAATGACTATCCTCCAGAAAGAAGGATGAATTTGGCCCAAGGTCATTTCGTACCTTTTGCAAAAAGCAATAATAACCGGGTCCAAAGGGCCTAACGTGAAGGGATAAGTGTAAACACTCAAAAAGCCCTCCACGTGGGTAGTGATCGCCTCTTTAGGCGAAGGAATCACCACACACTTACCAACCCAATTGCAGTCTTCCTTCACTTTATTGAGAACTTTGTCAGTGATTGAATAGATATATCTCGTGAACGGCTCGCATCAGCCTGGTATCGAGGAAGGGTTATCAACCTTGAAATCAGCCCTGGTCGAACAACCGGTTGATACAAACGCTTTCAGCGGAGGCTCAGTTGTAGTCTCCTCAATGACAACAGGTGGAACGTCATCAACAGGTTGAGAAGAGGAGGCAGTTTGTCTCTGAGGAACAGATTTAGAAGTCTTCGCTATTGTTTTGAGCAAGTGAAGAAATCAAAAGGTACAGATGCAAGGGAAGTATGGTATGAAGATAATTTGCAAAAAAAAATTCAAAGAACTAGAAATCTTGAAGATAAGAGTGATGTAATTTCACAAAGACCACAAACATCTGAGTATGAAGGTGAAAGAGTGTATTTATAGCCTCTCAAAAATGGTGGTTCGCATCCCAAAGCAGCAGAACACCGACTGACACATACCTGATGTTGTGAAAGGTTGTCCCTGATGGGACGTTCTCGATTTTAGTACGTACTTCATACGTTTACCGTCATCAATCAAAATAAGAATTTTTCCTCTCTGATGATACATCTTTGACTTCCGTGTCACGCGTGTCATAAGCTTACCGTCACTTATCAGAATGAAAATTTGCGGCTCATATCGTTTCTCGTCGTTACTCTCCAAAAAATGAGGGGACTATATGTATGCGGTCAAAGTTGGACACACCTATATGTAAGTCGAAATAGGGATCGACCCAATACTGTTAGCATCGAGTTCAACTATTGCTCGATAAATCGGGCTCGAAGTGCGTAAGATCGAAGATCGAGCCTGAATATCATCGAACTGGAATACGAAGCCAGAATGTCCAACCTCGAAAATACAGAGCCCATCGAACTTGACTCTGAAAATGTCCAAGGGTAGATCGTTAAACTTTAATGGCGGAGGATCGAAAAATCCGTGATGGGATAAGCATCACGGCAGGAATCTCGGCACTGATCAATAGAATCATTTAATTAGCAAATCAGGAGATATTTTACATTATATAGAGATTCTTACCTTGTATAACGATTTACCAAATGTATGGTCTCCCCACTATATCAAGGGAGGATGGAACTATTTATAGGGCATCACAGTTTTATACTAAGCATCAATAGAAAGAAAGAAACAGTTTATTACTCTCTTAAATCACTTTGTTGTTCCAATTCTCGTTATAGTCCGTTTCTACTCAAGAAAGATTATTCAATGGTCAAGAGTATCTAACTTGGTTGGTTTGCTTTCCTTCTCTGTTTATCCTTTTGTTTATCCTAAATTTCGGATAAGAATTGAATTTATACGTTGTTTTAAGGACATGTGGCCTAATTTGATACAAATGATGAATAATATAGCAAAAATTAAAATTAAAGGATAAATAGATAAGGAAAGAAAACCAACTAAGTTAGGTACTCTTGACCATTGAATAATCTTTCTTGAGCAAAAACGGACTATAATGAGAATTGGAGCAACAAAGTGATTTAAGAGAATAATAAACTATTTCTTTCTTTCTATTGATGGTTCGTATAAAACCGTGATGCCTTATAAACAGTTCCATCCTACCTTTATATAGTGGGGAGACTATAAATTTTGGTAAATCGTTATATAAGGTAAGAATCTCTATATAAGGTAAAATATCTCCTGATTAGCTAATTAAACAATTCTATTGATCAGTGCCGAGATTCCCGCCGTGATGGCTTAAGCATCACGGATTTTTCTGTCCTCCGTTATTTAAGTATAACGATCTACCCTTGGACATTTTCGGAGTCAAGCTCGATGGGCTCGATATTTTCGAGGTTGGACATTCTGGCTTCGTATTCCAGTTCGATGACATTCAGGCTCGACTTCGATTCTACGCACTTCGAGCCCGATTTATCGAGCGATAGTTTAACTCGATGCAAACCGTATTGGGTCGATCCCAATTTTGACTTACATATAGGTGGGTCCGACTTTGACCGCATACAGATAGTCCCCTCGTTTTTTGGAGGGTAACAACGAGAAACTATATGAGCCGCAAATTTTCATTCTAATAAGTGACGGTAAGCTTATGAGGCGTGTGACACAGAAGTCGAAAACGTCTCATCAGGGAGGCCAAATTCTAATTTCTATAGATGACGGTAAACTTATGACGTATGCGATACGAAAATCAAGAACGTCCCATTAGGGACAACCTTTCACAACATCAGGTATGTGTCAGTCGGTGTTCTGCCGCTTTGGGATGCGAACTGCCATTTTTGAGAGGCTATAAATACCCTTTTTCACCTTCATACTCAGATGTTTTTACTCTTTGTGAAATTACATCGCTCTTATCTTCAAGATTTCTAGTTCTTTGAAAGTTTTTCGCAAATTATCTTCATACTATACTTCCCTTGCATCTGTACCTTTTGATTTCTTCTCTTGCTCAAAACAATGGCGAACACTTCTAAATCCATTCCTCATAGACAAACTCCCTCCTCTTCTCAACCTGTTGATGATGTTCCACCTGTCATCATTGAGGAGACCACAGCTGAGCCTCCACTGAAAGCGTTTGTACTAACCGGGTGTTCGACCGGGGCTGATTTCAAGGTCGATAACCCTTCCTCGATACCGGGCCGATGCGAGCCGGTCACGAGATATATCTGTTCAATCACTAAAAAAGTTCTCAATAAAGTAAAGGAAGACTGCAACTGGGTTGGTAAGTGTGTGGTGGTTCGTTCGCCTGAAGAGGCGATCACTGCCCACGTGGAGGGTTTTTTGAGTGTTTACACTTACCCCTTCACGTTGGGCCCTTTGGACCCGGTTATTATTGCTTTTTGCAAAAGGTACAAAGTGACCTTGGGCCAAATTCATCCTTCTTTCTGGAGGATAGTCATTCTCCTCCGTTTTTTTTGCAAGCAAGATCTAGGGGTATCCTTTTACCGTCGATCATCTTATACGGCTGTACAGTCCCTGACTCCACCTGGGAGGGTCGATGAAACTTGCTCGTCGCGCAAGCAAAGCCCCTTTCTCAAGCATTGATGAGGATAGGGATCGGGGCTGGTTGGGTCAGTTTGTTCGAGTAAAAACATCAGACCTGAGCCCGGCCGAGGATATGCCTTTTCCTGAGAAATGGAATATGAATTGTAAGTGTGGCCCTGCCTATCAATTTTTTCATTGTTCTCCTTTCCAACCCTTTTCTTATCAATTTCATATGACACAGCTATATCCAGGATGCCGGCCGCGATTACTCATCTTAAAGAATGGGTCGAAGGGATCGTGTTCTAGAAACCATATTCTGAACGTGCGTGGTGCGAACTTTCGAAGGGCCGATGGGAGGCCCGACTTCATGGTGAGATAAATTGCACTTGAGCTTAGCTCCTTATGCCATCGATCTCTACCTCATTTTACTTTTCCTTTGCAGGTCTATCAAAGGATGTCGAGGTGAGACCTGCGCCCACAGGTGATGAAGTTCCCAGCGAGTCCCCTGCTTCGAAGTAGGATAAAGATAAGAAAAGAAAAGAAGCCCCCATTTCTTCAGACCTCGGAAAGAAGAGACCGAGAAAAAGATTGGCTCGCAAGCCCAAGGGCAATACTGGTGATCATGTGTTATCTTCGGACTAGCTTCGTCAGTTGAGGGATGAGTCCGAGGAAGAAGAAGAAGACTTCGTCCTTGTGGCTAGCGAGCCGCCAAAACCTGAAGGTCGAGGGGTCTCCGAACCCGGAGCCAATGAACAGACCCTTGTCAGGCCGGGGGATCTGAGGTAGGGGAAAGAACTGGGGCTTCCCTTGATACAAGGAGGGCTCCACTGGCAGTCTTAGGTCTAATTGAAATGGTCGATTCACCCTCTTTCTCGGAATCAACGTTCAATGAGGCTCAAGCAGCAAAAGAGCGTTCTTCGGGCGGGGATCCCAAATAGAATGGTGTGGATTCGGCATCCGCATAAGACATTCTTGGGCTCGGTAACTTAGAGGTACCGAGGAAAAGTTCATCCACCAATACAAGCGGGGTTTCCTTTGGTTCGAAGTTGGTCGATTGATTTCCTGCGCTGAGTGCTTACCCTGATCGGAAACGGACCATATCTTTCACCATTCCCGAAGATGCTAGGGTTCTTTCCGCCCATGTCGGGGTGGCCAGTTATCTTCGATGTTTGGTGACTGAGGAAGATCAGGCCAAAATGAATGAAGTGGATGCATCCCTCCTGTTCAATGAAGCTCAACAAGCGTTGAATCGGGTAATTTCTGATAAGCCCTATCCGATGTTCTTGGTCTTGTACTTTAAAGTTTTAATCAATTGTAACATCCTCCTTTATGCTTTCAGGCCTCAGTACTTCATCAGGAAGCCTTCCTCTGATTTCGAGAAGAGTCAGGACGCTACGAACGGATCGAAGGGGAGATGATGAATCTTCGTGCCGAACTGGATCTAGACCGGAAGGATAATGCTGGCTTGATCGAGCAAATAGAGCAAGAACTCGATCAGATTAATCAGCTTCGATCTGAGATAAGCACGGCTAGAACTGAGGCCGACAAGTGGAGGAGCAGGATGGATCGGCTGGCCTCGGAAAAAGAGACCTTTCAGGCATAATTAGCTTCGGCAGAAGCTCGGCTTGGAGAGGCAAAAGAGAAAATCGAGGCTATAACCAGGAATACCGATGAACTCCAATCTTGGGTAAGCATGGTTATCTTAGATCGAGATGTTATGGCTAACGAGCTAAAAACGGCCAAGTCGGAAGTTACTGTGGTTAAAGCCGAGGCAGATGAGCTAGTGGCCCAATATAAGACCGATGCTAAAGTCGCTCAAGATCAATAAAGAAATATGGTTGATCATATGAAGTGGCAATATCGACGGCTCATCCTCGAAGAGATTCACGCTCGAGGTTTTGATTTATCGTCGGAGATCGAAGATGCCAAGATAGCCGAGGCCGAATCCAGAAAATAGCCTTCCCGGAGGAGGATGATTCCGAGGATTCAGGCGGATCCAAAGAATGAGGCGCCCATTTCCTTTCTTTTCCTATATTTGAAATTGTGTATCAAGGTGCTCGAATTTGTAGAAAAGATTTCCAATGCATATATATACAAAGCTCTTCTCTTTTTTTTTTCTTTTTTTTTTTTGCAACTTTTGAATTGCCTTAGCTTTCAAGCATAACTAACTTGGTATGACTTTAACCTTTAGAGTTAGGGGTTTGCCTTAATATGTCTTATTCCCCTTCGAGTTCGTTAACTCGAAACAGCCTTAGCCCTTTAAGATTCAGGGTTTGCCTTAGTAGGTCTTACATCCCCTCGAATTCTGTTAACTCAAAATGGAGTTAACCTTTTAAGGTTCAGGGTTTGCCTTGGTTGGTCTTATCCCCCCCGAGTTTTGTTAACTCGAAACGGCCTTAGACTTTTAAGGATCTTATCCCCCCCCCCTCGAGTTTTGTTAACTCGAAATGGCCTCAGCCTTTTAAGATTTGGGGTTTGCCTTAGTAGGTCTTACTTCCCCTCGAGTTCTGTTAACTCGAAACAGCCTTAGCCTTTTAAGGATCGGGGTTTGCCTTATTAGGTCTTATCCCCCCTCGAGTTTTGTTAACTCGAAACGGCCTTAGCCTTTAAAGTTTCGGGGTTTGACTTATTAGTTCTTATCCCGCCTCGAGCAAGTTCATTTTTTGGACAAGCCATCAAGTGAGGGAACGGTTGTTTGAAATAAATTTAAAGTGGCCCTTGGGCTCGTTTGATCCGAGGCAGGATGTTTGTTCATAAGAGATTTTTCTTTATTCTCGCTCATGTATGTATACAATTTGTGTTAGGGTTTGATCAATCTATTTGGGCACGGTTCATTCGACCGTTTGACCCTTACATCGAATCCTAATGATCTTTGACCCTTCGATCCTAATAATATCTTCCCAAGCTAAGTGGCCCCCCAGTATTCGGGGTCGATTGATGATTGGCTTCGAATACTGTCGTAACTGCTTTGTAATAGGACTTCGAATCTAAGTTAGCACGATTTACTAGTTGCCTCATTAAAAACCTTGCCGCAAAACTAATTTTGGGACAAACCCGTTTCAAGGGAAAAAGAGTGCCACGCATGCTTTCAGACCTAATATCCTGTATTCCCCGATTCAGGGTACCTCATTTGATACCTGCAAATGTTAGTTGGATGATGCAAATAAAATAAAAAACAGGGTCATACCTTAGTAGTAGTATCGTTTCAAGTGACTTATGTTCCAGTTATTTGGTAGTTGTTTACCATCCATGGTTCCGAGCTTGTAGGATCCCATTCTGGTGATTTTAATGATACAGTAAGGTCCTTTCCAGTTTGGTCCCAGCTTCCCTTGGTTTGGGTTCTGCTTGTTTGGTGTAATCTTCCTTAGTACTAAGTCCCCGATATTGAAATATCGAAGATTAGTTCTTCTGTTGTAATACCTTTCGATCTTTTGC
This sequence comes from Nicotiana obtusifolia, assembly GCA_002018475.1. NCBI lineage: Eukaryota > Viridiplantae > Streptophyta > Magnoliopsida > Solanales > Solanaceae > Nicotiana > Nicotiana obtusifolia. Next base: position 13,048 of record MCJB01001141.1, on the reverse strand, counting down.
TTCTGAGCACCTAGTCGAACGAGGGCAGCTTCACGTCTTTCATCCAACAGTTCCAAGTTCGTATTCATAGCTTCGTAGTTCGATTCCTCTGTCGCATATCAGAACCTGACACTTGGCTCCCCGACCTCGACCGATATCAAAGCTTCAGCACCATAAACCAGAGAAAAAAGGGTGGCTCCAGTGCTGGATTTCTCGGTCGTACGATATGCCCATAGGACTTTGGGTAATATTTCCTTCCATCTCCCTTTTGCATCGGTTAATCTCTTTTTTAGATTTTGAAGTATTGTTTTGTTGGTAGATTCGTTTTGTCCGTTCCCACTGGGGTGATAGGGTGTCGATAGGATTCTTTTGATCTTGTTATCTTCGAGGAATTTTGTCACTTTGCTACCAATGAATTGCTTCCCGTTGTCGCATACGTCTCGGCTAACATCCCAAATCGACATATGATGTGATTCCAAATGAATTCGATCACTTCTTTTTCCCTAACCTTCTCATATGCCTGCGCTTCCACCCATTTAGAAAAATAATCAGTCATAAAAAGTATAAATTGAGCCTTACTTGGTGTGTAGGGAAGAGGGCCAACAATGTCCATTCCCCATTTCATGAACGGCCACGGTGATAAGACTGAGTGGAGTGTCTCCCCGGGTTGATGGATCATTGGGGCGTGCCTTTGGCATTCGTTACATTTTCGAACGAACTCCTTTGCGTCCTTTTCCATGTCGATCCAATAGTAACCGGCCCTGATTATTTTTCGAATTAGCGACTCAGCACCGGAATGGTTCCCGCAAGTACCTTCGTGGACTTCCCTTAAACTGTATTCAGTGTCGCCCGGTCCCAGACATATCACGAGTGGGCTCTCAAATGTTCTTCTGAATAAGGTTCCTTCATCGGACAGGCTGAACCGGGCCGCCTTCGTACGCAAGGCCCTCGACTCTTTTTGATCCGAGGGGAGTTTTCCGGAACTAAGATATTCTATGTACTTGTTCCTCCAATCCCAAGTTAGACTTGTCGAATTGATTTCAGCATGGCCTTCTTCCACTACCGACCTCATGAGCTGTACAACCTTTCCAGAATCGATCTCGTCATCTTCGATTGACGATCCCAAGTTGGTGAGGGCGTCGGCCTCGCTGTTTTGATCTCGAGGTATATGTTGTAAGGTCCATTCCTTGAACCGATGTAGCGTCACTTGCAGTTTGTCTAAGTATCTCTATATTCGTCCCTCTCTGACCTCGAACGTTCCGTTGACTTAATTTACAAAAAGAAGGGAGTCGCACTTTGCTTCGATCACTTTCTCACCCAGGCTTTTGGCTAGTTCTTAGCCTGCAACCATGTCCTCATACTCTGCCTTGTTAGTTAGTTTCACAGTCTTAATAGATTGTCGAATTGTGTTGCCAGTTGGTGGCCTCAACACGATGCCAAGTCCGGATCCCTTCGCGTTCGAAACACCATCTGTTAAAAGGGTCCATATTCCTGAAGGAGTTCCTGACCCAGCTAACAACTCTTTTTCGACCTTGGGTATTAGGGACGGTGTAAACTCAGCCACAAAGTCCGCCAACACCTGAGATTTGATGGCGGTTCGAGGTCGATATTCAAGGTCGTACCTACTTATTTCTATGGCCCATTTGGCCAATCCACCGGAGAGCTCGGGCTTATGCATCACGTTTCTTAATGGGTAAGTTGTTACGACGCATATGGGGTGACATTAGAAATACGACTTTAGTTTCCTAGAAGCGCTTAGCAAAGTGAGCGCCAGTTTTTCCAAGTGAAGATACCTAGTTTCGGCTTCGCCTAGGGTTCTGCTGACATAATAAATCGAAAATTGTGTACCTTGTTCTTCTCGGACTAGGACTCCGCTTACCGCTATCTCCGAGACTGCCAGGTAAAGGTATAGTTGTTCGTCCACTTTCGGTGTATGAAGTAGCGGCAGGCTCGATAAATATCTTTTGAGCACTTCTAAAGCATGTTGGCATTCCGGAGTCCACGAAAAGTTGCTCTTCTTTTTCAATAGAGCGAAGAACCGGTGGCTTTTATCAGACGACCTCGAAATAAATCGCCCTAAAGCGGCTACCCGCCTGGTCAGCTTTTGTACGGCTTTCACGTTATCCACGACTGTGATGTCCTCGATAGCCTTTATTTTTTCAGGGTTGATCTCGATTCCAGGATTTGAGACCATGAATCCGAGGAATTTACCTGAACCCACACCGAACGCGTACTTTTCCGGGTTCAACTTGATGTTGTACTGCCTCAACATATTGAATGTTTCCTGCAAATGGTTTAAATGGTCCTCTGCTCGCAGGGACTTTACTAACATGTCGTCAATATAAACCTCCATTGTCTTTCCTAGTTGTTTTTCGAATATTCGGTTTACTAAGCGTTGGTATGTGGCTCCAGCAATTTTTTAACCCAAATGGCATTACATTATAACAGTATGTGCCATACTTAGTGATGAAGGAAGTTTTTTCCTGATCACCTAGGTCCATCCGTATTTGGCTGTAGCCGAAGTATGCATCGAGAAAACTAAGGGTCTCATGGCCAGCGGTAGCATCGATCATGCGATCGATGTTGGGTAAGGGAAAAGAGTCTTTGGACATGCTTTATTCAGGTCTTTATAATCTACACACATTCTTAATTTATTTCCTTTTTCAGGGACTACTACTACGTTTGCCGACCATTCTGGATATTTAACCTCCCGAATAGACCCTATCTTTAGAAGTTTGGTTACCTCATCTTTTATGAACGCATGTTTGGTCTCGGACTGAGGCCTCCTTTTTTGTTTGACTGGATGGAACTTCGGATCCAAACTCAGCTTGTGAGTGGTTATATCCGACGGTGTACCTGTTATATCGAGGTGGGACTAAGCGAAACAGTCTTCGTTAGTTATAAGAAATCAGATAAGTTTTGTCCTGAGCTCGGAGCTTAACCCCGAGCCCAGGTATACATTTCGTTCGGGCAGGTCTTCTCAGAGAGTGACTTGTTCCAGTTCCTCGACAGTCAATTTGTTGGCATCGGAATCATCGGGGGTGATGAAAGATCGAGGAAATCCGTAATCATCATCCTCGACATCTACTTGTTTATCCACCTTTGCCGAAGATGATATCTGTGGTTGCTATTTTGTCTTGTTCTCGATCCTTTGGCTAGGAACCGTAGGTGTTGGTGTCATTACTTCCACTGCGAATATCTCTTTCGCAGCTGGTTGCTCCCCGTAAATCGTTTTCACTCCATAGGGCGTTGTAAACTTCAGCACCTGGTGTAATGACGAAGGTACAACCCTCATATCATGGATCCATGGCCTTCCGGATAGAGCATTGTACCTCATGTCCCCTCTAATCACACAGAATTTTGTTTCTCGAACGGTTTCAGCAGTATTTATCGACAACGTTATTTCGCGCTTGGTGGTTTCACATGCCATATTGAACCCATTAAGTACTCGAACTGTAGGAACGATCCGGTCTGTCAGGCCGAGTTGCTCCACGACCCATGATCGGATTATATTGGCCGAGCTACCTGAATCAATTAACACATGTTTTACTTTAACTTTGTGTATGAGTAAAAATATTACCAGTGCGTCATTGTGGGTTTGTGCAATTCCTTCCGCATCCTCCTCGCTAAAATATAAAGTCCCCTCCATCGAGTAATTCTGAGTGCGTTTTTCCCTGGTGATGGATATTTTGCCGCGTTTCAGGATCGGACCTTGAGGGGTATCCACTCCACCAATAATCATGTTAATCGTATGTTGAGGTTCTTCTTCGCTTGTCTGTTTATTCCTGTTTCTGAAGTGATTTTTTGCTCGAGCGCTCAAGAATTCTTGAAAGTGTCCATTGTCAAGTAACCGGGCTACTTCTTCTCTCAATTGTTGGCAGTCTTCCATTTTATGATCGTGAGTGCCGTGATTTTTGCATATCTGATTAGGATCCCTTTGGGTTGGATCGGATTGCAATGGACGAGGCCATTTAGTATCTTTGATGCGAAGGCAAATATGATGGTGGCAACATCAATATTAAAATTATACTCCGATAATCGAGGTGCTTCTTTATGCTCGATGGGCCTTTCAAAATTGCTTTTGGTCATGAGCCCCCGGTTGTTCTGACCTCGATCGTTTCTCCTTTCATGTCTTGGGTAATGAAGCCCGGATACGCCGATTTTTCTGTCCCCGTGATACGGCCGATGTCGCTCTCTATTCGATCTTGGTTCGCGATAAGTTTCCCTTCGGATTTTGTCGTAAGTTCTAACGGGGTAAATGGATCCCGAAGGGGATCCGAGCTGATCATCTTCGACTTTGATCTTTGACTGGTATCGGTTATGTATATCAGCCCATGTGATAGCAGGGTATTCTATTAAGTTCTGTTTAAGTTGCTGCGAAGCCGCTGAGCTTCGAACATTGAGCCCTTGACTGAAAGCTTGAACAGCCCAATCGTCTGTGACAGGTGGTAGATCCATCCATTTCATTTGGAACCGAGACACGAACACTACTAGAAAACAGCTAAAAAGCGACCAAAACTTAGCGACCAACGTTGGTCTGTCCAAAAAAGCGACCAACTTTGGTCGCTAAACTGGTGAAAATAATAAAATAATAATCTTAAATATATTAGCGACCAAAGTTGGTCGCTAGTTGGTCGCAATGCTCGTCAAATTGTTGACCGGACTGGTCAGACCTGTTTGGTCAAATAAATTTCAAGATTAGCGACCAACGTTGGTTGCTTAAGAGGACCCACGTTTAAAATTAGCGACCAACGTTGGTCTCTTAATAAGGGATAACTTTTGGGCGAGATAAGCGACCAACGTTGGTCGCTTATCTGGAAAATATAAATAAATCAGATTTGTATTTGGCGACCAACGTTGGTCGCTAATCTTAAAGTATATATATTTGCGACCAAAGTTGGTCGCTCTCATGTCAACATTTTGTCAAAATTAAACTCACTTTTGCATTTACTGTCTAAATAATATAAATGTAAGCCGTTAACGCTTTTGTAATACAAGGGATGAATATGCAGTTAAGTTGTCTACGGAGCGCGCATGCGTATCCATACATATATATATATATA
>MCJB01001140.1:5710-16285 GCA_002018475.1 Nicotiana obtusifolia | reverse complement strand
CAATATTCTTGTAAGTCCATTCTAGCTTTTGCGTTATTCTTTGTCTTACCTTTAACATCCATCACTGTGTTGAACAAATTATCAAAATGGTTCTTCTCAATATGCATGACATCAAGGTTGTGACAGAGAAGATTATCCTTCCAATAAGGGAAATCCCAATATATACTCCTTTTCACCCAATTGTGAGTAACATCGTATCCTAGGAAACTATAAGGTGGAGCTTCAGTAACTTTACTGAAGTTCTGGACCCTCTCCCAAATTTCCTCTCCTGAAAGTATCGGAGGTGAAAAATCACATTCCATTTTATTCTTTCTGAATGCATTTTTCATCCTTCTAAACTCATGATCAGGAGGCAAGAACTAACGATGACAATCAAACCATGATTGCTTTCGGCCATATTTCAAAGTGAACGCTTTACTATTTTCTATACAGTAAGGACAAGCTAGCTTCCCAGCAGTCATCCACCTAGGCAACATTCCATACGCAGGAAAATCATTAATTGTCCACATTAAATTAGCACGCAAATTGAAATTGTGTTTGTTGATATGTCATATGTTTCAACACCATCGTACCACAATTGTTTTAGCTCATCAATCAAAGGTTGAAAATATACATTAATCAAGCTTTTTGGATTATGTGGACCAGGGATAATACAGTTCAAGAATATATATGGACTAATCATGCACAACTCTGGTGGTAGATTATAAGGTGTAAGAAAGACAGGCTAACATGAATAAGGTGTCGCAGATACAGAAAAATACGTGAAGCCATCCGCACACAAACCTAATCGAATGTTCCTTGGTTCACTAGCAAAATCTGGATATGTCCTATCAAAGTGCTTCCAAGCTTCTCCATCTGAAGGATGACACATTATACCGGGTGGTCTTCTTTTTTCAAAGTGTCATCTCATATGAGGAGCAGAACTCATCGACGCATATAACCTCTTTAACCTAGGTATAAGAGGTAAATAATGCATCGACTTAATAGCGACCATCTTCCCGCTGGAAAGCCTCTTGAAACGAGGCTTTTCGCAAAATTTACAACTGTCCAAAACTGCATCATCTGTATAGTATAACATGCAACCATCTTCACAACAATCAATCTCATTGACGAAAGTCCTAACTTAGAAACTAATCTCTTTGCCTTATAGAAATCAACAGGTAATTTGACATCACGGTCAACTAGTTCACGCATAAGGTCAATGAAAGAGTCCATGGCTCCTTGAGAAATATTCCAATCAGATTTCATACTTAGTAATCTAACTGCAACAGATAACTCAGAGTGCGGACTTCCGTTACGTAGTGGAAGACAAGCTTCCTCTAATTGTTTATAAAAACGTTTTGCCTCATCATTAGGAGTTTGTTCAACATTTTCATTGGAATCACCCCCGAAGTGCATCCCAAAAGCATCCGCAACCATATGATGAATTCCAGAATCACTATTTGTATTCTCCACCGACCTACTACTTTCACCCACAACAAGATTATGAAATATCCCATGGCTACCAACGATATCTCCATGATTAGTATACACAAAGTAATTTTCTATAAACCCCCTTCTATAAAGATGAAGCGTAACTTCATCCGGTTTTTCAAACTTCATACAGTCGCACTTAACACAAGGGCACCTAATTACTCTTTCAATTAGGTATGGTGGAAGTGACATTGCATGTCTAATAAAGTCATCCACCCCTTCTACAAAATCCTCCCTCAATCCCTGTCGATTAGGATAATTCCTATTGTACATCCAAGTACGATGTTCCATCTATACAAATAAAACAAGAGGAAATTAATTTAGTTAATCCATATCCTAATATTTTTCTAGTTAATTAATTTCATATCCTAAAATTTTAATTTCCAAACTAAAAGTTAATTCATATCTTAAAAGTTCAATTCATAAACTAAAAGTTCAATTCATATCCAAAAAGTTCAATTCATACACTAAAATTTCAATTCTTACACTAAAATTTCAATTCATATCCAAAAGGTTAAATTCATAAACTAAAATTCCAATTCATATCCTAAAATTTTAATTTACAAACTAAAAGTTCAATTCATAAACTAAAAGTTCAATTCATATCGTAAAAGTTCAATTCATACACTAAAATTTCAATTCATATTCAAAAGGTTCAATTCATAAACTAAAAGTCCAATTCGTATCCTAAAGGTTCAATTCATATCCAATTCATAAAATTTCAAGACAACACAAAGTATAATTCAAATCTAACTAAACTAAATTCAACACTAATTAAACTAATTAGTTAATAAAATTAATTAACAAAACTAATTTGAACAAGACCTAAACCCTAATCCTCAATAAAATACATTGTTCAAAGAATTGAAACACTAATTGAAACAATAAACTACAATACATCAAAGATTGTAATACACACACTAAAAATAACAAAGATTGAAGGTTATAATTCTAACCTTGATTTTTTATAGGTTGAGAAGGAAAGAGATAGGCGCGACAGTTGGGCGGCGACGAGCAGCAGCGGCGGCGATGGGCAGAGGCAGCGGCGACTGCGACGAGCAGCAGTGGTGGCGCCGGGTGGGGGAATGGGATTAGGGTTAGAGAAATAAGAGAGTTGGGAAATTTTGGCGAAATAAGAAAAAACCTCGGTTTTGTTTCTGTAATTACAAAAAGTGACCAACGGTAGCGACCAACGTTGGTCGCTATTTTGGTCGCTCTAGTATACTCTGTTCTATATAATATGTGTGTATGAATATATAATACTATAGTATATATATATATATATATATATATAAATAAGTGGAAGAGGTAGAGGTAATATCCTCGCTCAAATTGGAAATCAAAGATTAGTATCTGCTAATATTGTTAATACTGCAGAAAGTTCTAGCTCAGGAAGTAATAATAATAATTCTTTATATCAAGAATTTCTGGAGTATGTGAGAGCCAGACAACAGGAGCAGGGTAATAACCCACCTTTACCGCCTTCATATTCTACAGCTTTGATGGAACAAGAAAATGAAGGAAATGAGGCTTATAGCCAAAATCCCCATAAAAAATTAATAATTCTTTTGGAAAAATCAGATTTGAGATGGAAAGACAATCCTTGGCAAATAATGTCAAGATATTTGGATACAGCATCATATGCTACACCTTCTTATAAATATAGGATGAATTATGAACTGCTTCTGAAATCTACAGAAACAGTTGAATTCAACCATTTTTTCTCATCTACAACTAAAAAAGTTTATAACTTTTCTAAGATCATAATCAAACGTATAATTTCTGCTGATGAATGGGGAATTAGTACTTTAAAAGAAAGGGATTATATCCATCCAGAGCAAAAAATTGCTGTTAAATATAATTATTGGGATTATATCCAAAGTTTTTATAATACTTTCTATTATGAAAATCCTAATAGGAAACATTCTTGGTTTATTAAGCTCTGTGATAATATGTTTGGTCAAGAATTACCAAATTGGTTTTGTGAATGGTGGACCAAATTTGGACCATCTATTGATATTTTACCAGAAAATTACAAGAGTTTATATACCCAATGGGTAGAAGTATCTCCCAAACTTATTAGTTTGCAAAAAGATAATATATTTTTTGAAGGAATAGCATTAATATATTTCTTTATAGAATTTTCTATTCCATGGAATATGAAATGGGATATAGAAATTGGTTATACTGATAAGGGATTTCCTTGTATTAATAGAATTTTTTATACAAAATTCTGGAGCAGAATGTTCAGTATCAATAGAAAAACAGGGCAATTATATGGTCAGCAGACTCTTGATAATATCAATAAAGCTCTTAAGAGTTATAATTCTGGCAAGAATATAATTGAAGAGGAAATTAGCCCTCTTATTCATATTAGCAGAAAGATACAGATGAAGAAAGGAACTGTATCTAAAGATGATCTTATGGCTGAATATTTAGCAGAAGTTAGAAAGAATTTTGCTAAACGATTTGAGACAGAGATGCCTGACAATATGTCAATCACATCAACAAGCAAAAATACTGAAGAAGATATTGGGGAAAATAATTCCCAAGAAGAAGATACGGAGAATGTTAATATGGAAGATTTAGAAGAATTTCTGAAAAGGATAAAAGAGACAAAGGAAGAATCTTTCTCAGCACCAAAAGACAAAGGCAAAGAAAAGAAATGAATTAATTGAAGGCCCTACATCAGAATTATTGGGGTAATAAAACAAATTAGCTTTAATAAAGCAGATGGCCCACCAAATAAAGTTGTCGGCCACAGAATCTACTTTTATAAAGTAGATTGTCGTTTTTGATTTTTACTTGTTATCTTGTCGGCCATATTTGTAAATATTTTATTGGTCATTTTAATGTTTACTTTTGTAAATCAGATCCATTATATAAGGATCGTTTTAGTTTTAGTAGAGGGAGGCTTTTCTGGAGGCTCTTTCTAGCTTTCTCTCTCTAAAACTTCCATTCTCAGTTGTAAAATCCTTTGTAAATTTATTATTAATAAGAAAACAACCACTTGGTTAAAGAAGTAGCGGTCTCAGGTACTTTTTATTTTCTGTTTTTAATTTTAATTTCTTATTTGAGAATTTAGCCTAAATGATAGGCTAATATGTGTTAAACTTAGGATTCTTGAACTATTCTGTAAGCATGCTTTAGTATTAATTAGATTACTGTTTCTATTCCGATGTTGCTTAGGTTAAAGGCTTAAACCCAGACAGTTATAAGTTGGAAAGTAAGCTCTGTTTATGGAAACATAAACAGTGTCCTCTGCAAAACCCGTTTTAGCCAAGGATGGGCGTTGTAAAGGGTTAGTCTGTGAGGGCGTGGTTTAGAGCTTACTAACTGATTTAGAATTTTGACAGGGATTTATACCTTAGTAATTTTTCCTATAGCTCCATCGAAGCGATCCTGTAGTCCAGTTGGTATCAGAGCCATGTGTGAGAATAGGGATAGAAGACTAAGTTTAGCACTTTTCGTTCTAATGAATATCATTAGGAAACAATCTACTGTTAAAAACAGTAGAAAAGAGGAGTATGAGATGCCTCAACAATTAGATCTCCTTAATAAATGAACAATTCCTAGAATTCAACCTAAGGTTATATACCAGTTAGGTACTTTTAAAAAATTAGGTTTAAAACAAGTAGTTAAGACTACTGAAGAGACTATCACTGTAGATAGTGATCATGCTACGTTCAGATTATTATCTGAAAATGATTTGGCTCCTTATAGGGAATCTCATAGATTTTTACATATTGGATTAATACAAGTTGCTTTTAAGCCACTTACATTAAGAGGCTTACCAGAGAGTTTTATAGCAACTCTCAGAGATGGCAGAAATCAAAACTGGAAAAAATCTCTAATTGGGACTGTTCAAACCAGTTTGGCCTATGGCCCAGTTTATTTTAATGGTTATCCAAATTTGCAGATTTCTTTAAGTGATGAAAATTCTTTAAATGCTTTAATATTAAGCATTAAATTACATGATTATGATTATATGCCAGGTACAGAGGCTATATGTATTTGTTATAGAATTTATTTTAAACCTCTATATACTTTAAATCCTATGTGTAAAATTATGAATTTTAAAAATGAAACTATTTTAATAGAGACTAATTTTGGTAAATCTAAAGTAGTTACCAGAAGACCTATTAAATGGGATGAAATTGATTTCCCTAAAGAATGGGTCATAGAGGAAGCAATAGCTCCTCGAGGAAATGTTAACAGTGAAATCACAGATGTTGAACAACTTTGTGATGGAACTGTTAAGATCAGGTTCAGTGAACCAGATCAGATTGATAATATTGGTTATTCTTCTAGATTAACTAGATCTAATTCTTCTTATATTTCTCCTATTGATTATAAAGTTGAATTTCCTTCAAGAGCTTCTACTTCACAGATTAGAGAAAATAATAAAATTGATATAATAAAAGTTAGCACAGATAATATTGCCAGTGCAGTAGATCCAGACCCAACCGAATCGGATATGAATTTTTCAAATGGTTTAACATGAATAGTGAAAACCAAATAGATTTTAGTCCGGGTTCACCGGCAAGAAAGTTAACACAAGCTGAGTTTAAAAAACTCAGATGAGAACTTTTTAGAAAATGGTTTTTTGATAGTTTTGATGAAAAACTAATAAAGTTCTTTCAAGATGATTTTTATAATGATATTAGTAGGCATAACAAATTGATAGCTTTTGTGCCATGGTTTATGTCTAAATATGTTGATGGTTATGTTTCCATGCTAGAACGAGATTATAAGCTCAGTAATGGTGAAATTACTAAGTCGGTATTTCCTCCTCAAACATCTTTTCAAATGGGGGAAAAAGACAAAGTAATTTATTATACTGCTTTTTCTAAATTGATTGATGAAAGTACTGGTTCTATTACTGCTAGAAATTTGAATACTATGTTGACTCAGAATAATTATACTAATATTTATGTTAGTATTTTGGGTGAACAAGTTGCTTCTATTAGTGATAGATTGGACAAGCTTATAGCAGAAGTCCAAAAAATTAACAAAAAGGATAGTACAAAAGGTAAGGAGCAAATAGCTACTGCTAGTATCCAACCTCCTCCAGAGGTAAAAGACTTTAAATTGAAAAGTCTTGATGAATTTGAAAAACTTCTTAATAAGAAGTTTGATGGATTTAAGATTAGTCTATTAAATCTAGAAAATCTTTCTGATGAAGAAAGAAGAGAAAAACTTTCTGGTGAAATTAATAAAATCTCAGAAAAATTTGCCAGAAAGCCAACCCAAACAATGATTTATTATCATAGACCGACCCCTCAGGATGTTTTATTTGAAGAGCATGATAGTTATTTTTCACAGAGTTATAGTGGTAAGGAAATCTATGAATGGAACATAGATGGATTTACTGATAGGCAGATTTATATACAAATACATAGAATGCTTATGTATAGTACAATCTGCAAGGTTAATAATAACTCTGAGAGAAGTATAGCTGATATGATTATAGCTGGTTTCACTGGTCAATTGAAAGGCTGGTGGGATAATTATTTAACTGCTAGTCAAAGAGCTGATATCTTAGGAGCAGTTAAAATGGAAAATGGTCAAAATATACCAAATGTGGTATATTCTTTAGTTCTTAATATTATAGAATATTTTTCAGGAAGATGGTCAGATAATGGTGAGACCATTAGAACCATGCTTCAGAATCTTAGATGTCATACTTTTACTGAATTTAGATGGTATAAAGATGTTTTTCTTTCTAGAGTTATGGAATTATCTGAGTGTAATAGTTCTCATTGGAAATCTAAATTTATAGACGGACTTCCCCCTCTTTTTGCTGAAAGAGTTAGGAAGCATCTTAGAGGTACTGCTATGAGTATAGATTATAATAACTATACTTATGGTAAGTTAATTAGTCTATGCACTCAGGAAGGTTTAGCCCTCTGTAATGAGATAAAGCTAAACCAGGAAATTAAGAAACACCGTCTAAATGAGAGACAACAATTAGGAGAATTTTCTGAGCAATTTGCCATTGATATTCCTAAAATTAGGAAATCTTATAAGAAAAAGAAGAAAGACCAAGAACTTTATAGGTATAAGAGAAAGAGAAAAGTCAATCCTGAAATGAGAAGGGAAAAGACTGAGAAAAGGAGGAAGAGTTATAAGAAGAGAAAGGATTTTATTAAATCCACTAAGCCTAATGCCTGTTATAAGTGTGGAAAAGTAGGGCATTATGCTAAGGATTGTAAGGTTAAGGATAAGATTAAGAACCTTGACCTAGATGATAATATTAAGGAGTCTTTATATAAGATTTTATTAAATTCATCTCCAGAATGCAGTAACACAGAATCTTCAACTGATGAAGATTTGAAAGTGTTACAGGATGAAGAATACTATTCTTCTTCATCATCGGAATGTGAACCTTGTAAACAAGGACAGTGTTGTGATAACAACACAGAAGATGAATTTTATAATATCTATTCGCAGTTTAAGGATTTAGATATTAATGTCCTTACTAATGAAGGTCTATTAGATCTTTTAAAGGAAATTAAGAATCCTGAGTTAAGATCTCAAATTATAGACAAGGTAAATCCTTCAAAGGATAATAAAAGTTCTTCTAAAGTAGATGATATCTACTCTAGAGAAGGAAATTATACTATAGCTGAGGTTAAGAGAATGTTAAGAGAAAAATCTCATACCATAGATAAACCTACTACGGTTCAAGATTTGAAAGATGAGATTAATAATCTCAAAAGTGAAATTTCAAATCTTAAGGCTTCTAATGTAGCCTTAGATAAGAGGATTGTCAGATTAGAAAATCCTCAGATTAATAGCAATTTAGAATTCAGTACTGATATTACTGAATTAGATATTGGTTCTACTACTTCTTATAAGAAGGAAAAAGATGGATTTTTGAGAACTGTAAAATTACCTGAAAATGAATTTTTACAAAAATTACAGTTCTTTTCTACACAAAAGTTTTTAATAAAAGTAACTCTTTTAATCGATTATAATTTCAAAAAAGAATTTGTTGCTTTATTTGATAGTGGTGCAAATTTAAATTGTATAAAAGAAGGAATAATACGTTCTAGATATTTTCATAAAACCACTCATAGATTAAAAAATGCGAGTGGACAACATATGTGTATTACTTATAAATTGCCTGAAGCTTTTATTTGTAAAAATAATATTTGTATTCCTGAAAGTTTTATTTTGGTAAAAGATATTCACCAAGATATAATATTAGGTATGCCATTTATTTATAAAATTATGCCTTTTGTACATTGGGATGCTAATAGCATCACATGACATTTTCAAGGGAAAGTCATTACTTTTGAGTTTATAACTCAACCAATCCAAAAAATTTTAAATGAAATTATTTCAAATAATATTACTGCAAAAAATAAGCAGATTGATTTTCTGAAAAATAAAATTTGCAGTCTTACTATTGAGCAAGATTTGAAAGCTCCTAAATTAATAGAAAAAATTGATTTTATAAAAAATCAATTTTCTTTACAAATATGTGGTGACCATCCAAATCAATTTTGGAATAGGAAAAAACATATTGTAGGAAAGCTTTTTAGAGGATAATATTCCTACTAAAGCCATGCCATGCCAAATGAAATCTGAATATTTGGAATTATGTAAAAAAGAAATTGAGTCTCTTATAGAGAAAGGTTTAATAAAACCCTCAAAGTCCAAATGGTCTTGTACTGCCTTTTATGTTAATAAACATGCAGAACAGGAACGAGGTGTTCCTAGATTGGTTATAAATTATAAGCCCCTTAATAAGGCGCTTAAATGGATTCGATATCCTATTCCTAATAAAAAGGATTTATTAGATAGACTCCATGATGCCATTATATTTTCAAAGTTTGATTTAAAATCATGCTATTGGCAAATCCATATATCTGAATCTGATAGATATAAAACTGCTTTTAATGTTCCAATGGGACAATACGAGTGGAATGTGATGCCCTTTGGATTGAAAAATGCACCTTCTGAATTTCAGAAGATTATGGATGATATCTTTATATCTTATACTAATTTTATAATTGTATATATAGATGATATTTTAGTATTTTCGAAAAGTATTGAAAATCATTTTAGACATTTAGAAATTTTCAAGAATATCATTATACAAAATAGTTTGGTTATTTCTAAACCAAAAATAAATCTTTTTCAAACCAATATTAGATTTTTAGGTCATAATATAGAAAAAGGAAAAATTGTTCCTATTAATAGAAGTATTGAATTTGCTTCTAAATTCCCTGATGTTATTACTGATAAAACTCAGTTACAAAGATTTTTGGGTAGTTTAAATTATATTTCTCCTTTTATAAAGGATTTGGCTAAGGATATTGCTATTCTCTATGATAGATTAAAGAAAAATCCAAAACCATGGACTGATAGTCATACAGAAGCTGTTAAGCTTATTAAAAAGAAGGTTAATAACCTTCCATGTCTAACTCTTGCAAATCCCAATTGGGATAAAGTAGTTGAAACAGATGCTTTTGACATAGGTTTTGGAGGTATTCTCAAACAGATTTGTCCTAATAATAGACAGGATTATTTGGTACAATTTCATTCTGGGAAATGGAATAATTCTCAGAAAAATTATGCAACTGTAGCTAAAGAAATATTAGCTATAGTTAAATGTGTTTTGAAGTTTCAAACTGATTTATACAATCAAAAGTTTTTAATAAAAACTGATTGTCATGCTGCAAAATTTATTTTTAATAAAGATTTTAAGCATGATGTTTCCAAATAAATGTTTGCAAGATGGCAAGCACTATTAGCTCCATTTGATTTCGAAATTATATATAAAAAGGGTAGTGATAATAATCTCCCTGATTTTCTTACTAGAGAATATTTGAATTCATAATTCTTATTTTATCTTTGTAGATGAGACCTCAATATGGACCTCCCCTAGGAAGGGGAAGAACAAGTGGAAGTGGAAGAGGTAGAGGTAATATCCTCGCTCAAATTGGAAATCAAAGATTAGTACTATAAGTGTATTCGATATAAATATATATATATATAGTATAATATAAGTGTATTGCATATACTAAGGTATATAGTATAGTGTATTATATAATACACTATACTATATATACATATAGTATAGTGTATTAT
>MCJB01001139.1:28892-40694 GCA_002018475.1 Nicotiana obtusifolia | reverse complement strand
GATCTCGATGTACATCTTCCACTAGTATCGATAATAGACAATGCGAAGATAATAAGAAGAGCCCTTAGGCCCGATAACATAATGTAGGCATCAAACGACTTTATTAATATTCATGTAGTCGTACATCTTCCATGGTCGGAGGTTGAATTAGATCGTTCTATTCGGGTACGGCTCTTCCGGCCGTTTGACTCTTACATTAATTCCTAATGATCTTTATTTTGGCCTCTCGAACTTGGAGTATTCAAACGACTGTAGCTAGAGTTTAATACAGTTGATCTATAGTAGCACGGCATATGGCTGCCTCATTAAAAACCTTACCGTAAAACCCTAATTGGGACAAAACCGGTTGAAGGGAAAAAGAGTGCAGCGCGTGCTTTCAGCCTAAATGTTTGTCTAATATCGAACTATCCTGCATATGTTAGCACTGATAAATAAAGTAAAAAGAAAGTAAAAAAGGCAGAGTAAAATACCTTAGCAGTAGTATCTCTTCAAGTGGCTCACGTTCCAGTTGTTTGGCAGCTGTTTGCCATCCAAAGTTCCTAGCTTGTAAGAGCCCTTCCCGGTGACCTTTAGTATATTGTAGGGACCTTCCCAGTTTGGTCCCAATTTTCCTTCGTTAGGGTCTCGAGCATTGGGGGTGATTCTCCTGAGCACCAAGTCCCCTATATTGAAGTGTCGAAGTCGAGCTCTTCGATTATAGTATCTCTCAATTCTCTGCTTCTGAGCTGCCATTCGGACTAGAGTCGCCTCTCTTCTTTCATCCAAGAGTTCTAGGCTAACATTCATAGCCTCTCGGTTGGACTCTTCGGTCGCGTATTGAAATCTGACGCTCGGTTCGCCAACCTCGACCGGTATCAAAGCTTCGGCACCGTACACTAAAGAGAAAGGAGTGGCTCCGGTACTGGTTTTTCCAGTTGTCTGATATGCCCATAAGATTTCGGGCAACATTTCTCTCCATCTTCCTTTGGCGTCGATTAAAATTTTGAAGAATGGTTTTGTTGGTTGATTCCGCCTGACCGTTGCCGCTGGGTTGGTAAGGAGTCGACAATATTCTTTTGATTTTATTGTCTTCGAGGAATTTGGTTATCTTGCTACCGACGAAGTACTTTCCATTGTCGCACACGATTTCGGAAGGCATCCCAAATCGGCAAACGATGTGGTCCCATATGAAGTCGATCACCTCTTTTTCTCTGACCTTCTCGTAAGCCTGTGCTTCCACCCACTTAGAAAAATAGTCAGTCATAAAGAGGATAAATTGAGCCTTACCTGGTGCTCGAGGGAGTGGACCTACTATATCCATTCCCCATTTCATGAAGGGCCACGGTGATAAAACTGAATGCAGTGTTTCGGCCGGCTGGTGGATGATTGGTGCATGTCTTTGACATCTGCCGCACTTGCGCACGAATTCCTTTGCGTCCTTCTCCATATCGATCCAGTAATAGCCAGCCCGGATTACCTTTCGAACTAACGATTCGGAGCCAGAATGATTGCCACAAGCTCCTTCATGTATCTCTTTCAGGATGTACTCGGTATCCCCTGGGCCGAGGCAGATGGCTAAGGGTCCTCCAAAGGTTCTTCTGTAAAGGGTTTCATCGCTAGCCAAACAAAATCGGTCCGCCTTTGTTCGCAATGCCCTCGATTCTTTGGGGTCGTGCGGGACTTTACCCGAGCTAAGGTATTCTATGTACTTGTTCCTCCAATCCCACGTCAAACTTGTCGAGTTGACCTCGGCATGTCCTTCTTCTACCACCGATCTCATCAACTGTACGACTTTTTCGGAGTCGATCTCTTCATCATCGACCGTCGAACCTAGGTTCGCGAGGGCATCGGCCTCGCTGTTTTGTTCCCGAGGAATATGTTGCAATGTCCATTCCTTGAATCAGTGCAAAGTGACTTGAAGCTTATCCACATATCTTTGCATATGGCCCTCCCTGACTTCGAATGTCCTATTTACTTGGTTGACCACAAGGAGGGAGTCGCACTTGGCTTTAATTATTTCTGCCCCAAGGTTCTTGGCTAGTTCCAGACCTGCAATCATTTCCTCATACTCAGCTTCATTGTTAGTCAATTTTACGGTTTTGATGGATTGCCTAATCGTATTTCCGGTCGGAGGTTTTAGAACGATACCTAAACCCGACCCTTTCGAATTCGAGGCCCCGTCTGTGAATAGAGTCCACACTCCCGAAGGAGTCCCTGATTTAGTCATGAGTTCCTTTTCAACTTGGGGAATAAGCGACGGTGTCAAGTCAGCGATAAAATTGGCCAATACCTGCGATTTTATCGAGGTTCGAGGTCGATACTGGATATCGTACTCGCTGATTTCGATGGCCCATTTGGCCAGTCGGCCTGATAGCTCGGGCTTATGCATGACATTCCTAAGTGGGTAAGTTGTCACTACGCATATCGGATGACTCTGGAAAAATGGTTTTAATTTCCTAGAAGCACTTAATAAG
The DNA here is from genome assembly GCA_002018475.1 of Nicotiana obtusifolia. Lineage (NCBI taxonomy): Eukaryota > Viridiplantae > Streptophyta > Magnoliopsida > Solanales > Solanaceae > Nicotiana > Nicotiana obtusifolia. The sequence continues at coordinate 38,241 of MCJB01001139.1, read as the reverse complement.
GCTAAAGCTAGCTTCTCTAAGTGCGGGTACCTAGTTTCAGCTTCCCCTAATTTTCTACTAACATAATATATGGGGAACTGGGTACCCTGTTCTTCTCGAACCAAGACTCCGCTCACCTCTATCTCCGATACAGCGAGATAAAGGTATAATAGCTCGCCCATTTTTGGCGTATGTAATAGAGGTGGGCTAGGAAGATACCTCTTAAGTTCCTCTAAAGCGTGTTGGCATTCCGGTCCCCATGAAAATTCGTTCTTCTTCTTTAGTAGATTGAAGAACTGGTGGCTTCTGTCTGACGACTGGGATATGAAACGGCCTAATGCTGCGATCCGGCCTGTGAGCTTTTGTACGGCCTTGACGTTGTCGACGACTTTTATATCTTCGATAGCTTTGATCTTGTCCGGGTTGATCTCTATTCCTCTATTCGAGACCATGAACCCAAGAAATTTCCCGGAACCTACCCCGAACGCGCATTTTTCCGGGTTTAACTTCATATTGTATTTCTTCAAAATGTCGAATGTTTCCTGCAAATGACTAAGATGGTCCTCTGCTCGCAGGGATTTAACCAACATGTCATCAATGTAAGCTTCCATGGTTTTACCTAATTGGTTTTCGAACATTTTATTTACTAGTCGCTGATATGTAGCCCCCGCATTCTTAAGCCCGAATGGCATCACATTATAGCAATAAGTGCCATATTTAGTGATGAAGGACGTTTTCTCTTGATCGTCCTTATCCATTTGTATCTGGTTATATCCAGAATAGGCGTCGAGAAAACTTAGAGTCTCGTGGCCAGCAGTAGCATCGATCATACGATCGATGTTGGGTAGCGGGAAAGAATCTTTAGGGCAGGCTTTATTTAAGTCCTTATAATCTATACACATTCTAAGCTTGTTCCCCTTTTTTGGTACTATAACTACGTTAGCTAACTATTCGGGGTACTTTACCTCCCGAATGGACCCTATATTCAAAAGCTTGGTTACCTCTTCTTGAATGAAGACCTGCTTGATTTCGGATTGAGGCCTCTTTTTCTGCTTGACCGGCCGAAATTTTGGGTCGACACTAAGCTTATGTGTCGCAATCTCTGTGGTATGCCTGTCATATCCAAATGGGACCAAGCAAAAGAACTTTCATTAGCAGAAAGAAAAGAGAGTAGTTTGGTCCTGAGCTCGGAGTTCAAACCCGAGCCCAGGTATACCTTCCGGTCGGGTGCGTCATAACGGATCGGGATTTGCTCCAATTCCTCTATCGTCGACTTGGTTGCGTCGGCCTCATCCGGGATAACAAAGGATCGGGGTACCCCGAAGTTGTCTTCATCGGGCTGATCTCCCTCGCCCTCATCTGTCGAGGGCGGCTTTTTTGATTGCTATTTGGCCTTCAGTTGGGGATTGATGGACTTAGGTTATTTCTTCTATCGCGAACATCTCCCTTGCCGCATGCTGTTCCCCATAAACGGTGGTGATTCCTTCGACCGATGGGAATTTTAACATCGGGTGCAAGGTTGATGGTACTGCCCTAATGTCATGTATCCAGGGTCTTCCGAGCAGGGCGTTATACCTCATATCTCCCTCGATTACACAGAACCTTGTTGCCCTGGTGGTACCGGCGACGTTCACCGTCAATGTTATCTCTCCCTTCGTTGTTTCCGATGCCATATTAAAACCGTTGAGTATACGGACCTCGAAAACGATTTGATTCGTTAGTCCCAGCTGTTCAACGACCCAGGACCGGATTATATTGGCCGAACTTCCAGGGCCGATAAGTACGCGCTTTACCCGGGTATCGTGTATCAACATTGATATTACCAGCGCGTCGTTATGGGGTTGTGCAAGGCCCTCGATTTCCCTGTCGCTGACACATAGAGTTCCTTCAGGTACATAGTCTCGAGTTCGTTTCTCTCGAGTGATGGAAATTTTTGTACGCTTCAATACCGGTACTTGGGGTGCGTCCGTTCCTCCAATTATCATGTGGATAGTATGTTTCGGCTCCCTTTGATCTACCGGCCTGTCCCTATTCTCATAATGATTCCTTGCCCGGTTGCTAAGTAATTCCCGAAGATGTCCGTTCTCAAGCAATCGGGCAACGTCCTCTCTCAACTGTCTACAATCTTTAGTTCTATGGCCGTAAGTGCCATGATATTTACATACAAGGTTAGGATCCCTCTTGGCGGGGTCTGTTTGCAACGGTCTTGGCCATCTGGTGTCTTTGATGCGGCCAATTGCTGAAACCTGGGTAGCCGAGTCGACATTAAAGTTATACTTGGACAGCCGGGGCGCCTCCTGTCGATCATTGGTTTTCTCGAAGTTGCCCTTTGGCAATGGCCTTCTGTTCCTTTGGTTCCCTTCGTACCTGTTTTCCTGTCTCGGGACTTTGAGTCCCCTCAATATAAGCCGTCGATCTTCCGGGTACGGTCGATGCCTGTCTCGGTTCGACCTTGGTTCATGGAAGTTGTCTCTTCGCGGTCGATCAAATGTCTTAACTGTGTAAGAGGAACCTGATGCGACTCCAACCTGATCATCCTCTATCCTGATTTTTGACTAATACCGGTTGTGGATATCCGCCCAGGTGACGGCCGAGTATTCGATCAAACTCTACTTGAGTTGCCTAGATGCTGCAGAACTGCCGGTATTCAGCCCTTGGGTGAAAGCTTGCACTGCCCAGTCGTCTGTAACCGGTGGTAGATCCATCCGCTCCATTTGGAACCGGGATACGAACTCCCTTAACGTTTCACTGTCACGTTGTCTGACTTTGAGTAAGTCGGACTTCCTTGTCTCGACCTTAATGGATCCTGCATGGGCTTTCATAAACGTATCAGCTAACATAGCGAAAGAGTCGATGGAGTTCGGTGGCAGGTTATGATACCACGTCATCGCTCCCTTGGATAGAGTTTCTCCAAATTTCTTTAGGAGGACGGACTCGATTTCGTCGTCCTCGAGATCGTTCCCCTTTATAGTGCAAGTATAGGCTGTCACATGCTCATTAGGGTCCGAAGTTCCGTTGTATTTAGGAATTTCGGGCATGCGAAACTTCTTGGGGATCAGTTTCGGAGCGGGTCTGGACGGGAATGGTTTCTGTACGAACTTTTTGGCATCCAGGCCTTTTAATACCGGGGGTGCTCCCTGTATCCGGTCTACCCTTGAGTTATATGTTTCGACTTTTTTATCGTTGGCCTCAATTCTCTTTTCTCCTGTCTCAACCCGCTTAGTTAACTCTTCCAGCATTTTGATGATCCCGGAGTTGGTCCCCGAGCCGCTCTCACCCGGTTGCGCTGCGACTGGTCCATTTTGCTCGGCTGCTGCCTGAGGGGGAGCATTTTCTGCCCTGTCCGGGCTCTGAATGTGGTTTTGCAGTTGGGCTATCGCCGCTTGCTGAGCTTGTAGCATGTCAAATATTACCCTGAGACTGTTCTCGCTTTCTCCACTTTGTTGAATCCCGAGCGGTTCTCCCCCTGGACGCTGTGCGACGAGCAGGGTGCCTGGTTGGCATCGAGCGCCATTTGAGAATTGACGTCGACTGGGGCCTCATGTACGGGCATGGTGTTGTTTTCAACTTGGTTGTTGAACTCGTCGTTGATTTGTGCCATGATTAATCTGTAACCTGAAAAACAGAGAATTCTGCAAAGAGCAAGTGTAAAATTATGTTTGAAAGAGAAACGTATCAAAAGTTCACTAATATCCTTGGCCCCACGGTGGGCGCCAAACTGTTTACCCTTAAAACCGGATAACAATTGAATTTATTCGTGGTGCTAAGGATCCATGAATCAATTTGATACAATATGAAGATATGATGTAAAAGATTAACGTATAATAAATAAAAGAATAGTCAAACCACAAGTATCCAACAGCCGTTGATGAAATATGAGGAATAGGGGAGTATTATGATGAACAGCAGTATAGAAAATGAATAATGACAAAAATGTATTGTTCTTCTCTTTTAAATGTGTCGTCCTTTACATGTGTGGTCAATGCCCTTCTTATAGGTAAATGAAAGAGTCCTAAATAAAGTAAAAGACTGATTACAAGGTAAATCCCATTAATTAAGGGATTGAATATCCCAAGATGATAGCATAACGGCTATAACAATTGAGGAAATTGCTCCTGGCGAGATATCCAGGATTGGCGATATATACGGTTCGAAGCCGATCCTTTGTTACGAGACATCCTATGGTCGGCCATATCGGTTGTCCCATTTCGGTTGTCCCGGCCTACATGCCCGACTTGTTGATTTCGAACCGGGGTGGCTCGGTCTCAAATTATAACCGGTCTCAACCTTACTCGACTGCATCCGACCCAATACACGCTCCACAAGCTGGAGAATGGTTGACTGCACTACTAATTTTGGTAGCTGGACCTGCAAATACACTTGGTATTTCTGAAATGGGCTCTTTAACCCTCAAACCTTTGTGCTGCCAACATCTTTTATTACCTTCCGAAGGTTTTCTTCTGCAAAAGGAACTATTACGCAATGTTGCTCCACAAGCTGGAGAATGGTTGACTGATGGAATGTCTATATTCCAATGCATTTTCTCACTGCTAATTTTGGTAGCTGGACCTGTAAATACACTTGGTATTTCTGAAATGGGCTCTTTAACCCTCATACCCTTATGTTCTTCACACCGCTTTCTTCCTACTGCAGGTCGCCTGGTGCAAAAACTACCATCATTTAAGTGAACTCCACACCTGACCTTGTGGTTCTGGCCGATAAGAGGACAGCTGGAGAAAACTTGAGGGTGTTGTGTACCAGCTGTACGGGATAACATCTGCTGGCCATCATCAGTGGAATAAGTCCTGTTTTCAAGTATAGGATTGTGGGTCCAGTGGCAACTTTTGTCTGTCACTGGCTGAGAAATTAAGCCTCGACTCCTTCCCTTGTGCTCCAAGGGTTCTGCAATCAACTTTGAAGTTACACCATTTACCTTCATTCCCTTGTGCTCAGCACATCTTTTATTTCCCGTAATTGGAGGCCGTATACAAACAGATCCATGACCCAAAGCCACACCGCAGATAGTATTTGGATCACCATTTACACCGGAACTTAGTGAAATTATTCTTCGGTTTGATAGACCAAATTTGAAGATTTGGGGAAGGAAATAAGTGCCTTTGAAGCTATCATGAAACTCAGATCCGTTCTCCAACAAAAGGGGCTTGCAAGCTTCGATTCTGACACCTTTTTTTTTCTCAAGGGACAATTGAAGCTTCCTGACAAAAGCAGGAAGACGAGTTGCTCTTGAAATGCCATCAAGTTTGCGGAGGACATCATTGTGTCGACGTACGCCATTACTGCCTTTATTCCAAGCATAGTCAAATCTGTCGAGCAGCTGGGATTCAGTTTTCTCAGCATCTTTGTTGTCATTCATCTGTTAAATATTAGGAAACATTAACAAAATCCATTAGTAACTGAGGTATTTTGTACAAGTCAGTAGAGTGTGTAATTACTTTCAATCCTTAACATGCTTAACTATGCAAACAAATGGCTGGCAGACAGCTCACAATGATTCTTCAAAGAATGAACGAAAGTGAAATGCTGAAAGCAAAAACTCAACTTGGTCTATTAGTGTTGTCGTCTAGAGCTTAGTAAGATAACCTCATGATAATAATTTCCCAAAAGATTACAGAGTAAACTAGGAGAGCTTTAATCTGAATGTTAAAATATCTAGCTTTACTTGCGATTTGCATGAATGAGCGAGCAACAACCTCATGCGTTTCAATATCTTAAGGAGGAAACTACAAATTAACATCATCTGCAAGAGGCTTAAAGTTGTAGATAAGAGAAATATGTACTTACAGGTGCCCACCTATAAACGATAGAGAACCCTCTTGAGAATGCTTCTGTAAACAATCCTGCTCCATTTGAAGCACTATTGGAGCAACCATTCTCTAAATGAGCGCCTTCACGGCCATACCGCTGTAGCCTAGTCCTAACAATGTCAGATTTTCCAACATATACAGGAACAATATAATCAGGGTCAAGTCTGCTAGCCTCTCGCCCAGCTTTGTGTCGTGGCACAGCTATTCCCAGCTCATAAACTCCAGAGCACGAGGTGCAGTTTGGCAGGTTCCGAGTCCTATATTTCTCTGCTCCTTCCTTCCCCAGTAAATAATCCGTCCAATCATTAGGCCCAATTAGAATCTGGCAATAAACACTCACAATGAATAAGAATGAGCCAATCAGAAAAACTAGAGTTAAGTTGCTAATAGAACTTCCTACAATTCATTTTCTTCTCATTCTGGAGAAAAGATTTGAGCTTTATCACATAAATATTTTTGGTACATTCGAGAAAACCCAAATTTATTTATTTATCTTCTGTTATGGGCTATTCTTTGCAAATATGCTTAAAGAAGATGACTTATCTGGCCAATTTGTTGTCATTCTTAACATCAAATGTTATGAAGTTGAAGAATGGGCTATTCTTCATAAAATTTCTCTACTTTCTAGTCACAAGTTGTTTAGCCATTACATTTATATTTTTCTTTCCTTTTTTAAATCATGATTTACCTAATCAGAAAAACTGCAGCACTACTCCAATCCAAACAACTAGAGACAGCACTACTCCAATCCAAACAACTAGAGACAGCTCCAGATCTGAATCTAAGCAACAAAAGCTGACCTTTAGGTAACGAAAACGAGCACTCTAAAAACAACTAACAAGCAATAGATAAAAAAAAATAATGGGAACGAAAAGTGGAGAAGTTTTGATCGAACCTTCCAATCGGAGAAAGCGGAATCGTGTTTTGTGCGCTTACAGTCTTCTCTATTCAGCCGAACGGTGACGGATCTGTGAGTAGCTCCCATGGAGCTAGCCTTTGCTCCTTCACTCAATGAGTTGTACATAGGAGACCGTTGCCTCCAACTTTATTTAAAAGTGCCGTTATTATCCATTTGCCACTTGAGACGACCGGACCGGAGGGAGTATCAATAACTCAAGTTTAAGGTTTCTACCTCACAAATTTATTCCTAATCAGACTAGCAAAATTAGTCAGCCATATTACAGTGGCGGATCATAAGGTGTTTTCTGGGTGCTTATGCTCATTGCCTTTTACCAAACTTAATATATTTATATAGGTAATTATAAAAAAATTTAGATAAGTATTGAGTGAGTATAACAAAGGATTTACACCAATAGAAACCATAAACTTCATGCACCCTATCCCATTTACCGTTACTGATCATTGATACAGTAAAAGTAGTTTTTTTGCTTTTGTGCTAGCTCATGATCTAAACGAGTCGCACATACACGATTTTGTGACATTTCTGATTGGCTGTCTTGTATTTTTAATAAGTTGTTTAATAGTTGGCATGTTGAATCGTATACATAATATGATGGGTTGGTTTAGATTGATCCTAACCGAACGATGATGAATTACTTCTATTTAATAGAATATTCAATTCGAACATAAAACAACTCAACACATAACATAAATGGGGGCCCAACATCCATAATAATAATTGGGATGGGTCTAGCTCTAATACCATGATAAATGGACTTTGGGCCTAGCTCAACCCCAAAAGCTAACTTGTAAGATGAAAATTGCTCAAAACCATATAAGGAGATCAAAAACCTCAAATTACACTGACGTGGGACAACTCAACAGAATATATACACTATATTGGGTGGCAATTTGACTTTAATTTATGAACAGTAGAGATTTTAGCAAAGTTTGAGGATTAATTATTATTTGTTATATATAGAGGATCCACAGCATCTAACTGATAAGTATGAATTGATCTGAGATGCTCAACTATTAATAAAGTCGTATAAATGTAAACACACCTTTTCTCCTTCATGGATGAATGACATAAAAGCTAAATAATTCCCAAAAAGTTAGTCCACCATTCATAGCTTTACTAAAGTTGCGATAACTTTCAAAGAAAAAGGAAAGAAAAGAAAAAGTTAGCCATGGTTTTCACGCACTGCTTTTCCACTTAACTGTTTCGGATCATTTGGCTTTTGCACAAGTCATCTCATTCTCTCTTTTTTATTTTTTTGGGTTATGTACATTTTGTCTTCTTTTATTTAAGAGAAATAATATGAATTGAGTATAAAACACCATATAATAAAGCTATGACTTAAAAAAAAAAAAAAAAAGCAGAAAGGTATGAAGTTCGAGAACTAAAGTAGACGGTTAATAAGTAATCGAAAGTATTAGTGCTAGTTTTGTATTTTATTGTTGTTAGATTTTTTTGGTATTACTTATTTGTTCTTTTAGGTTACTTTTGGCCGAATCTAACGGAATTTTCTTATCAGCAGACCAACTCTGTTCAAGAGCAAATTGGCCTTCTTTGTTTTCGGCATTTCTATATTCTGAAATAGTTGGCCAATTCAGTACTTTATTTGTCGAGTCAATCTTCCTGGAGAAGACTTGAAAAGGATTTTTCGAGCATGGTTGAGATCAATGTGAAAATAAGAATGACGAATCCACATTCTTTGGAAACGAAAGACCCCAGCTTGAGCCCGAAGCGACTGAAACTCGTCCTTCATTTCATACCTCAGTCCGGTGTTGTTTCGTTTTCTTACTATCTTGTTGTTATTATTGCTTGATGCTATTATTTTTTTTCTTGTCTTTCGTAAGTCGAGAGTCTATCGAAAACAATCTCTCTACTTTCAAAGTATGGATAAGGTTTGCGTATATACTACTCTTCCTAAATTTCACCTGTAAGATTATGTTGAGTTTGTTATTGTAAATGACCGACAAGCATAATGAAAAATATGTAGAAATCGATCGAATATAAAAACTGTCAAGAGGAACTTATGGGTGTCTAAGTTGATGTACATTAAAAAAGATTGATCTTAGTATGACAGTCAGCCAGTGCATAAAGTTTAAGAAAAAAAAAGGAATGCTTTTTACGTTTCATAGCAGTTTGGAACAACGTAAACAGATTTGAGTTTCCGGAAATCAGATCGAACTTTGGGTGCGTTTCGTACGATGGAAAATATTTTTCGAAATATATTTTTTTTATTTTTTATTATTTAGTTGTACAAAATAGTTTGAAAAATATTTCTTTAAATATTATTTTCTGAAATTTAAGAAAAATGACTTCTGTAGAAAAAGTTAGGAATACATTTTTCAAAAACTCCACCTACACTCACATCTACGCCAACCCCCTCCAACTTCAATTTTATGTCTTTTTCTTTTTTTTGCGCCACCCATCCGCTCCAACATCCCATCCCCAACCCTCTCTCCCCGGCAACTTTTTTCGTTACTTCTTATTTTGTATTTTTAATTTTCTATTTATTGATTTTTCGTTTTTCTGAGCCACCTACTCCCTCTCCCGTAATTTTTTTTTGCTACTTCTTTTTTTGTATTTTTAATTTTTTATTTTTTATTTTTTTCGTTTTTCTTTACCACCCACT
>MCJB01001139.1:3108-20549 GCA_002018475.1 Nicotiana obtusifolia | reverse complement strand
CGAAAAAAAAGAAAGGGAAAAGAAACAACAAAAAGAAGAAAGAAAGAAGAAAACAGGGAGGACCTACTGTTAATAGATTCTTCATGAGTGGTGGCTGTAAAGGATCATTCTTGAGAGAAGTAATTATAAGTCAAGAGTCTCCTATTGTTTGACAGTAGCAGGAGCATAGGTTAAAGCCTTCCCTGTATATTTTCAATGAGCGGAGCTCATGGTACTTTCAGTGTTAAACTTAATGACATCATGTTAGCAGCAACCCGGAACTACTATAGTATGATCCTTATATACGTCTGTTGTTCTCATTGCATATGTAGGTACTTCGGATGTTAGAAGGCGACGTGTTAGTGAACTAACTTTGTAGTAAAATGAAAATGCTTTGGAGTTGATTGTCAAAAGAAGTCAAGTTTGACATAAGACAATTGAGCCCAAGCTGGCCAGAGCCGTTTCAAAATAATGCTCCAACTGTTCTGGGGGCTGCAAGAAGATGCCACAGGCAGTAAGGTTCTCCTATGTACGAGACAAGGGAAGCTTACATGATCGGCAAAAACAAGGATGTCATGGCCATTTTTAGTCCTCCCATAATCACCAACCACATTTTGTTCCTCTTTTTTTGATCCACTTTATGATCGACGTGCATTATAGATGCTGTATAGCAGGGATAAGTATGGATGTGTTAAAATTATTTGATTTGTTATTCGTAGTAGAACTAGGGCGAAAAATTGCATATGGAATGGCAGTGAAACTGTAGCTTGTCTATAATTGTTTTTGGCTTCAATCTCTCGAAATGCAATGGCTTGAATTCACAGTTTTGTTGAACTTTATTCTGTTTGCCAGGAACAAAAAGCATAAATAACATGTAAATCAATCCAATGTTCAGACATAACATGTATATTCTTCCAGATACTTAAGAGTGTGACTATATTCTAATTACTTGGACTGTTAGCTATGAGTTTTGTACTTGTTGTTTCCATCCTCTGGCAAATTTTTAAACGTTGACTCGTAATTCATTCTTATTTGATTTCACGTACAACTTGTCAAGAAGTTTAGAAGTTGGAATCAAAACTTTACATGTCTGATCCCACCTTGTCGAAAGTCTTTCAAGAAAATGCATTTCGATAACTTCTTAATGGTTATCACCTCTTAATCCCTCCTCAACCCNCCCCGAAGTGAATTATTTTGCACACAAAAGAGAATTTTTTTTACCATTTTGACTAAACTTGGCCTGCTTAGCTGACCTAGGAAGAGGAAGATCTTTTTCTTATGCAACTTAGAGCTTGATATTGGAAGTCCAACTGGTTATGACTTGAGAGAGATGCTCAATTACGTAAAATCTTGTGGCTTCTTTCATCAAAGATAGGTGTGAGCTAATTTTCTCGTTAAACCCGTCTCTGATCTTCTCTACTGTTTTGACTGCTTTCTTGGGTGTAAGGTTCCTAATGTTCTAACTCAGAAAGTATAGTCGTTCTCTCTTCCTGAATTACCATTATTTTGTTTAATGTTCCGATTTTGTATTAGTGGCTAATAATGCAAAATGAAAGACATCTTTCAGCGGATGCAAATAGGAAATATTATCTTTAAATTCATGAGACCTCAAAGGATGAAAAGATTGGACATTATCTAATATTCTAGACTTTATATCCTCCCCCTTGTGGTAATGTGAGACATTATACATATTAAAATAAAACATTACGGCAAGTGATAAAGCCAGGGAAAGAAGGTAGGAAAAGGAAGTTTATCTTTTGATATGTTCCCTAAATCAAGATTCCTTCCTTGGGATAATAATGCCAAATCATGATTTTGGTGGGGTTTTAGTACATTGACCATAAATTAGAGTAGTTCTCTAGAAGGATAGAGATAAAACCATTAAATAAGTATAGATATTTTTAACATTAGGGTTTCAACAGGAAAGTCGTTTCGATCCAATTTATTCTTGGGGTCAAATAAAGACAAAAAAGAATATGTCAGTGACCTAGTACGACAAAGCACTCTCCGAGGGCATGGAATATCTAATTTTTTGGTCAAAATATTTACAGTAATGTCTCTGTTAGATTCTCCGATCGAAATAAGGAAAAGGTCAATACTCTATAAAGCAATTGGTCGTTAATTTTTAAGTAGAAATCTACTACTCATGAGATAAAGCCGAGTTGAGTAAGAGATCTATCTACAAAAACTTTAGTACTAAAATATATGCGGGTCTAAATCTAAGTTGGATCTAAGTAAACTGTTGGTTAGTTCATTGATTTAAGTAATGACTATGGTGTGACAGCCAAGTCATTGGCAGACAAAATACAGGTTAAAAAAGATTAAATAGAAGACCCAAAATAGTTGACATGTCAAGTTGTTGATCTCTTTATTTTAAAAATATTGTTAAGGACCGGCCTATCGGTATTAATATATCAATTCTTTGTGAATGTAATAGTTTCATATTGTAAGAGCGTATAATAACATACTGCTTATATATAAATTGTCATGCTGCAACTTCTGTTTCATGACATATATATATATATATTCTTTGTAGAATTCCCAGTATCTCTCGGCGTATCACCAGTATTTTCTTCCGGTGATTCATCGATTATATTGTATCTCTGAGGCCTATCGCCAGTATCTCTTACCTGTTCGGGTCATTCTTCCATTCTTCGATCTCTAGATCGAGTTGCTAGCTTCTTATCTACCAGTCATGGATGTAGATTCTCGACGAATCAGCGGTATATATATATATATATATATATATATATATATATATATATATATATACACACACACACATGCGAATAAAGTCGAATTTGAAGAAATAAAAATAATAACAATAATACTAATAATAATAATCACTATGATTATTATTATTATTATTTATTATGATGTCATTTTGAATCACCTTTTCCGATATCTGGTGCACTTATATGCACCTGCTTACGTGTTGTCCTAAACAAAAATATTTACTAAATTGTGTGGTACAATTATGTATTGTTCAGTACTTACTAGAAACTTTTTAAAAAAAGTTCTAGACATATTCCAAAAAGAAAAAATAAACCTTATCTGATATTGTAGATAATGTTATTTATCAAGTGATTATTTTAACAAGATCACCTTGATGATAATTGTCGAGATATGAGATAATGGTGTGACAAATCTTCCATTACATGAGATATTAGTTAAGGGTGTACTTTTTTATTGTTTAGTTGAGGTTTTACATGCTTAAACACATGCATATGCATGGAATATTAGCGCAAATAATTAATACATGTAAAAGGGTATATACCCCCACAAAATATTCAAATCTAGAAAATTGATACTGTAATTATGATATTTCATAGGATAAATTAACCTATACCATCTTCTACCACTTATATCTTTTCTTTTGTGTTTTAATATGTAAAAGAACGAGAGTTGTTCCTTAATTTCTTGTCATGAACCCTAAGTTGGGAAACTATCCAAGAAAAAACAAATAGTAACGTGGCAATCCAATCATCTTCACTTGGTGTATGCTCCTATTTTCATAAGACACAACTTGCACTACAAAACATATTATAAACCACTTAATATTTCCTCTTCTTTCCACAGTACCCCCAACCGAACAAACCAAACGAGAAAAGTCATTTTGGACGTCGAGTTTTTGGAGTTGTTACTTTTTTTTCTTGTCAATTATATTTTCTGTAGCTAGGTAAAAATGGGGAGAAAGTGTTCACATTGTGGGAAGATAGGTCATAATTCAAGAACTTGCACCAGTTTCAAAGTAGGTGCTATTAGTTGTGGATTAAGACTCTTTGGAGTGCAAGTAGTTGACATCTCTGCTTCATCTTCATCTTCATCGTCATCATCTTCATCTTCTTATGATGTTCAGTTGAAGAAAAGTTTAAGCTTAGATTGCTTATCTTCGCCTCCACCTACTGTCTCATTATCATCTGAAAAGACTAGTTGCACAAATATTGGTTCTCTCTCTGATTGTCTCTTAGGTCAAGCTCATCAAGATAGAAGGAAAGGTTTGGAAAGCTCATAAGTTAGTATCGATGTATTTGCTCTTTTTCTTTAATGTTAATAATTATTGGATGGATGATGATCTCAGGAGTTGCATGGACAGAGGAGGAACACAGAACATTCTTAGTGGGACTAGAGAAGCTAGGTAAAGGAGATTGGAGAGGAATTTCAAGGAACTTTGTGACAACAAGGACTCCAACCCAAGTTGCTAGTCATGCTCAGAAGTATTTCCTCAGACTATCAACTCATCATGTCAACAATAACAAGCGCCGTTCCAGCCTCTTTGACTTGGTATTCTATATATAGGATCCTCGTCATCACCTAGATATACATTTGATTCCTGTCGTACTAAAAATGTAACCTCTTAACATGATAGGTAAGGAGCAACAACAAGAACCATCATGAAACTAGTTCAGACTATGCAAATTCTGCTCATTCTCTGACAAGCTTAAAAGAAGTTTGCCAAGAAACTTGTCGTCCATCTTTGTTAATGGATCTCAATTCATCTGGAGAAGAGATAGCAACCAAAGATCATCAAGATTGCAAAAACACTCAACAACCTCTTTGGCCTTGTGAATTCCTGGCTTCTTATCAGATGGTGTCTTCTTCTCCAAGAATAATGTCCATTTCTCCAGTGGCAGTAGCACTTAATTTGGAGCTAAGTCTAGCAGCTCCAAGAAATGCAGATAAAAACAAGCCAAATACCTTTCTAATTGGACCTATTCCTGTTACTTAACGTACTCTATGCTAGTTAATTAATGAATGTATTTTCCTATTATCATGTTACTACTATACAATAGTACTTCTATAACTCTATTCTCCATCTCTAACTTCAGGCGACTTTCAAAGTAAAAAATGCATTTTACTTATTATCTGGTAAACTTACGCTTCTTAGGAATTCCAATTTAGTACAGATCGGGGATTAAAAGTGCATTTTTGGTGCAGTATCTACTTCTAAAAAGCTAAAATCAAGAACTCATCACATGATCACTTATTATCTGGTAAACTTACGCTTCTTAGGAATTCCAAGATAAAGTCCACCCGGGACTCCCCATATAATTGGAAGAAGCCGAATTCAAAGGAAAAAGTATTTACTCCTAGCTCTTTAAACAGCAACAGATCGGAGTATGAACTCAGCAATTTCATATGACATTCGGCTGTGACTAACACATCCAGTGTTTTTCTTTTCTTTTCTTTTCTTTTCTTTTTTGTTTAGAGGCTGGGGGCTTGTTTTATTTTCTTTTCATAACCGTTCCTCATTTTTTGGCGTTTTACGGTCAAAAAACTAAAATTTCACCCGATTTTCATATTTTCGTGTGTAATAGCCCACACCTTCCGATGGGTCTGGCCCCCGAATTCTCATTGTTTATAGGTTGTGATTCCAGCTTATTTTTGGGGTGCTTCTTAGCATTTTTTTAGGTCGAGTGTTGAAATCATAAACATCATCTCTTGGATTAACTTCAGCCACGACTTCAGATTCAATATACATCTCATTTTTATCTTCATACACCAGGACAAAATCATGCAATTCGAGCCTTGTTTGTTCAACATTTGTTGGGGCAATGTACCAAACACCAACTACAAATCATATGAAATCATCATTCGTAATAGAAAATAGGAAACTGTGAATGAAATATAATACTGCAATCTTTAATGCGTCCTTATCAAATTTCCACATCTTTTTTAAGAAACGGTCAATTAACAATTTCTTAGACACTTTCGACATGCTTGGAAAGTACAATTTCACCAACCGACTCGACTGGACAGATTCATAATCCTTATTGGAATCACCATTACACTTTAAACCTGTGATAATACAAAACTCTGCAAGTCCAAAGCGCAACTTGGTGCTATTCACTTTAATCCATAACTCATCATCTTTAGGTGACACCACTTCCCTAAGCAATAGTGAATGGATAAGTTAGTTCTGTATAAAAAGTTCGGGCAAGTCTAGAAAATAACCAAAACATGTTCTTCTAAACACCTCAATATGCTGATCATTCAAAGTATCTTTCAAAGATTTCACTATACTGCAGTTTGTATGCACACTGATACGAGTACTATAATGATCATCCAAAGGAACATAGTAATCCCAAAGTTGCAGACAATACAAAAATATAAATATATATAAGCTTCATAACAACCATAAATATGCACTTTAAACATTACTTATACACTATATGGATAGATGATACACTTTGTATACAGATTGCACATTACTTATTGACTTGATATAAATTTTATACAATATGAAAAAAGAATGATACATTTTATATACAAATCTGGAACATAACTGCTATATTGGATAAATTTTCTACATACTAAAATAAACTAAGCGCACACAAGTCAGAGTTATATCATTAAAAAGTACCTTCAAATCAGATGAGCTAGAACATATTTGATCAACAGGAACTTTTCTCTTTTTTGATGGAACATCATCCCCATCCCTTTTACCCTTCCTTTTAGAACCTTTACCCTTATCCTTCACAACATCATTTCTCACCATTTTAATTTTTCTTTTTGAACTTGTGCCTTTTTCAAGAACTACACGCTGAGCAATTTTGTGACCTCGTTACTCTATTGCTGGGAGTCCCGCTATGTGAATGAGTCCTTCTATCAACATGGGTACTTTGCATTCCTTCAATATGGATATTTTGTATTGCTTCAACAGATTTAGGGGTTGCATGCCCCATCGTACCCAAATTATGGTAAATCTTCAAAAGCGTCATCATCATTCCTACTGAAACTTTTACCAGCTAATTTCATAGAATTTGGAGATGCCCTCAACTTTATACTTTTCTTCAAAGACTTCTTTTCCTCCATTATAGACTCGACTATGAACAAAAAATCAAAAACCTACTTAAATTTTGGCTTACATTGGGAGCAAGAGTAAAAATGAAGAAGCTGTATTTGAGATAAAACCGGTGTTTCGAGAGAACCGAGTGCAATAAAAAAAAAACGTGAGTTAAAAGGCGTGGGTAAGATTATTTATGGGATATTAGATGTAATATATTTTGGTCGGAGGAATATTTCAGGTTCATGGAAAAAATATGGCTATTAAAATTTTACGGGCTACAAAGGTTGTTTTCCCTATTTTATAACAGTCTCCATTACTTTCAACTAAAATTATCGATCTATTCCAATTTTAATAGTAAAATATTATTCAAAGCGCCTCCCAATGAATTCCATAGTTATTCAAAGCGCCTCCCTATGAACTCAATAGTAAAAAATTAGATCCGAAGCGCCTCTCAATGAAGCTAGTAGAACAAATAGTCCGATCATTATCGACGACCCAAACTCGCCACAAAATAAGTGACAACCTAAAACACGGTAGAAAAATGGTGGGTCTCAAAACGTCAGCCCCTCCAACACCTTGCTCTCACTTCTTATCCCCCAATCCTAGCCCCGCTACTTTTCGCCATTTTAAGCCTTACTCCTCATTTCCTTCCATCAAAATGTCAGCTGAACAAATCGTCGAACACGTTGTGCTCTTCAAAGCCAAGCCTGATGTTGACCCTTCAAAGCTTAGCGCCATGGCCAACAACCTCAACAGCTTAACTTCTCTCAGCCAAGTCGCTCACCTCTCCGCTGGTCCCCTTATTCGCGACAGATCTTCTTCTTTCTCTTTCACTCACATCCTTCATTCTCGGTACAAGTCAAAATCCGACTTGGCCGATTACTCTGCACACTCCGACCACGTCAGGGTCGTGAAGGAATACGTGTTGCCGGTGGTTGATGACATCATGGCTGTCGATTGGATTCCGACTGATTTCTCTGGTCCGATTGAGGTTCCGCCTGGTTGGGCGTTGAGAGTGACGTTTCTTAAATTGAAAGAGAATTTAGGGGAAAATGAGAAATCACAAGTTTTGTGTGCGGTTGGGGGAATTAAAGAGAAATTTCCTGGGATTGAACAGTTGACTGTTGGTGAGAATTTTTCTCCGGGTAGGGCGAAAGGTTTTTCGATGGCTTCCATTGCGGTTTTCAAGGGAGTGAATGAATTGGAAGCTTTGGAGGCTCAAACTGAGCTGGCGAATGAGCAGAAAGAGAAGTTTAGAGATTTTTTGGATGGTGTTGTTGTGGTGGATTATGCTGTTCCTCCTACTCAGTCAGCTAGCCTTTGAGGTTATTCTTACCTCTTACTGAAGTTTATTTCCCTTTGTGCTTTAACAGCTTCATAAATTGACTTTGTTGGGGTGTGACGATGATAAACAAGTGTAATAAATTCAGTTATCCTTCATCATTGAAATGCATTTCTTTTTGCATCTTGAACTTTTGCAAAGATGTCCTTTTTATAGCATCTTTGCAGTAACAGTTTACATGCTTTTTATTTGATCAGGCTAGTTTGCTTCTTAGCCATATCTTTTAATAGTGATGTTTTAACAGGTTGAAAACTTTGGTCATTTTCTATGATGGCATAAGCCGCATATGAACTAGAATAACTTGCATCATTCTGAAAATGTTTGATATGGATATTTTGTGTTTTATACAAAGAAAAGTATAGTTTGGGTAGATAGTTTTTTGGGAAAAGGGTCAGATGTATCCCTTTACTATTGGAAATAATCTACATTTACCTTCATTATACTTTCCGTTCAAATCTACCTTGCCATTAGCGAAGTAAACAAAAATACCCGTCATTAACACATGTCCAAAGTGGCACGTGACCCATCAAATTTTAAGCTTAGGTGGAGTCAATGTCATTTTTTTAACAATATCTTTTAAAACAAATGACTTAGCCTACCCCTTCCTTAATTAAAGTCTTCTTCTCCTTTAAAGTCTATCACTGCTGAGATCTAAGGAATTTTTTTTTTAATTCCAAAGGAATTTTGCACAAACGAGAACTGTACATGAAACAATGTTCAAAATCAAAAAGACTGTACGACCCAAATTTGAGTTCATGGATAACACTCTCTTTCCACTACCTTTCTCTCTCACAGAAATCTCAAATGGGTCGTGTCTTAACGCCCCTTCAATATCCATCAGACAAGTAAACAATAAACGAATCATTGTCGATTTCCTCCTCCTCCTTTATTTGTTAACCACAACTTCGTGTTTTAGAAATCTTCCCGGATCACTTCAGGATCTCCAAATCTTTTCTTCATCAATTCTCACACCTATCTTGGCAGGTTGAAACGGTGAGAACCAACAACTTATTGGCCGTTCACTTTCTGACTTTTCTTCTTTGAGGACAAGCTTGGCGATGAGATCCCCATCGGAGATGGACACATTGGTGGCACGTAGATTGCATAATCTGGGTTTTTGGAAACAAGCACGTTTTCAGAATGGATTTTGGTTGAGCTTTGAAACTCCTTTAGGAGCAGGCTGTAATCTAAAGAATAGTGCTAGCAATGGTGGTCTTTAGAGAAGAAGAAGACTTTAATTTAAGAAGGGGTAGGTTTAGTTATTTGTTTTAGAAAATATTGTAAAAAATAATGACATGGACTCCACCTAGGCTTGAAAATTGATGGGTCCTGTGCCACTATGGACAATTGTTAGTGATAAGGGCATTTTTGTTTACTTTACTAACGGTAGGGGTAAATTTAAATGGAAAGTATAACGGAGGATAAATGTAGACTATTTCCAATAGTACATGGGTGTATTTGGCCCTTTTCCCTAGTATTTTTGAATTGGTAGATTGGGAGGATACTTTGATGGATCTCATAGCTAACGGCATGTTCCTTTCAACCTTAGCTGGTGAGAAGGTAAAACTAGCAATATTGTTACGATACCCTCAAGTAGAGACCACAATTATAATTTGACTCCCTCGCAAAGGATATACACAATTTACTTTGTCTATTCCCTGAGGTAGGAAGTTCTACCAACCACATTGTTTTCATGGCAGGCAAAGATGAAGCTCGTATATTACCACATTGTTAATCGAATACAGTATACATGATATATTTGTGATATGATCTGTGACCATTTATGTTATTGAAAATGGGGATCTCTACTTTGTTTCGGAGTAATGCATATTGGCATTTTTTGTTACTTGTCTCCATTAGAAAACAGTTGTGGATAAGCATTATGAACTCAGTGAGCTAGCGGACTCACTTTTTACTATTGTAGTATTGTTGTTTTATAGAGTATAGATGCTGACGAGGACCCCGTAGCTAGAATGAGCGAATTTGATAGTACTTGTGAGCCCTGCTTGGGCAAAGAGTCTTTATCATCTATTCTCTTTTCATTTAAACTCTTAAAGTTGCTTTTCTAGTCAGTTTCATGAGTGTTTGGTTATCATAGGACTTGTAAGTATGCAATAAAACTTTCTTAGCGTATTTTAGCGATGGACTTAGTATTATTGTGTTACAAACAAAAGTTTACCAATGGATATGACTAGGTTTGATGGGTGCTTGTTGTTTAATGTGATTTAGTTGAGACAAGAAAATTTGGATAGTCCTAAATGTAGGAAATTTTGTTCGCTTATTTGTAAAATAGCAGTTACGCTTGCTCGTGACCCTACTCCCTGAGCGCCATAATGTCCTTTGATTGACTCGGGTTATCTAGTAACAAACGGAGCATACATTAGTAATAGAATTTCAATTATGGTTATCCAACCGGCCATTTCATAGCCAAAGTACTCATGGAACTAACTAATGGAATAATTCTAAGAGTTCATAGAGGAGACAATTTATAGATGACGAAGATTATGCGCTCATCACATTCCCTTAGGATGCGGCACATCCCCGACCCTAAGTGAAAGTGCTTGATGTTTCATGCACCGAACTGCCTTTTTAAAGATTTTGCTTCAGAGTAAACTAACGCGGGGTTCATTAATACCATCAACTTCGTTCACTCTACCTATGAGATCCTCATCGGCGTTTATAACTTTGTAAAATAATAATGGTGAAATATTGAGTTTCAATAGCTTAGTGAGTAGAATATGCTTATCCACCATTATTTTTAGTAAGGACCAGTAGTCCGAAGACATAGTAGTAATGGTAAAGTGTCATAAATCACATCACAAATATATCATGCATACCGTTTTAAAAATAACAATGTGGCAATAAGCGTCCATCATTTTGGTCCCTTCATGCAAACTAACTATAAGTTCTATAAGATGTGTCACAATCATATAAATATGCTTAGAAGGTTTGCAAGAATGAACCATGTAATCCATGGGGCTCCCCTTCCTTGGGAGAGAGCCAAAGTCAAATTATCGGTGGTCTAGGAGAGACATCGGTAGCGGTGTGTTAGTTCTTCCTTCCCTTCTAGTGAGTATTGTAATTGTGATCCATAGATACAAGGTGTACCAAGTCTAACAAACCACGATCACTCGTAGGATTTGTCAGTCTCCTTCTAAACTGTACTTTCTTTATAAAAATACAGAAGATTTATATCATGCAGTTTTAAAACAATATGGTGCATTCCCTTCTAAAAAAATCATGGGGCATTCCACTTCATATTGTGAGAAAAACTTTAGCAAAATACTTGCAACTGTAAATACACTAACAGTCAATGCAAATCTATAGAAGATCAGCATAGTTCAAAACTCTGTCAATATGATATGATGTAAAGAATTTGTCTCACATGCAATATTTCAAAATGTACAGTAAGAATTTCGTTTATCAAATCCAAATAAATGCAGTACGTGTATAAATCATGTAGTTGTAGAAATATATGACATCTATCTTTACCGATTAATCAATTTTTAAACGGGGCTTCAAAGAAAGTTTGTAGTTTAGGGGGCATGGTTCTTGCCTCCCTCCCCCCTTTGAGCTCGTCCATTCATTGGGTGATCCCTTGCTTTTTTGATAAAGTTATTACTCATACTACAAACATGTATAGTTCAACGTTAACGAGCAATTTGAATGCTTTCGCCAGTCAATCTATTACCACATGATATCTACCTAGTGTTAATTTGTCAGATTAATTATCTCCCTATATATGGTAAATCATAGCCAATTTACAATACCCAACCTTTCTGGTTTCATGTCTGACTCTTAATTCGTCAAATTGAGTTTGCTCATGCCATGGGTTACTTAAACTCATCAACAATCTAACTATGACATATTCATATCATTTAGTACCTGGAGAAGAATTCCATGGATTCTCCTATTTTTCATAACTTTAGTTTTTCAGACTCTTAATCTCATCCCAGATCATTGAAGCAATCATAATTTAGTTTACCCGTGATATATAGAAGTCAAATACATAGGTCTTGAGTCCTGCAAATTACCTTGACTCAAATACATTCTTCTCGTTTTTCTTCTTCTCTCACTATCTATTTTTGGGCCTTCAATAGTTTAAAGTTGAAGCTTTAAAGCTTCCTCTCCCCTTGCTAAATCCCTTTTCTCTTTTTGTTGTTTTAATTTTGTAGATTTCGTCCCATTGTATGTTATCATTATATATAGATTTTTGAGCTAATTACTGATTTTTGTGTTAACGTAAGAAATCTGGTCCTATGATGGTACGGTGACCCCTTATTGTGGTATGGCCTGTTACTTGGCCCTGTTCGCGAACCCAGCCTTTTCTGGTACCCTATCTGAGGCTAAATCTGGTGCTTCCTGGGTTTCTGTCCTGGTTCTGCCACTGGATAATTGAGTCTGAGCCATATGGTTAACGCGATAAATAGTGTTAGATTCATCGAGTTGACCCTAGCTCTCACACATATTAGGAGGAACAAGAAAGAAAAGAAAGACACATGGTACGACAACCTCATAGAGTTAGGATTAAGTACGCGTAGATGTTTTGCCGTATTTTTCTGATGGACCTAGTATTGTTGTAATAGATGGTTAGTAATACTTGTGACTTAATTTGCTGAGTGCGTGTTGTGTTATACGATTTAGTTGAGTCATGAAAATTGGGATTAACCCTATAAATAAGGAAAACTTTGTTCAATTATCTATAAAAATATTAAACTCTAGCAGTAAGACTTGTTTGGAGGCTCAACCCCCTAAGTGCTACCCTAGATTTGGTCGCAGCAAGTTAAAGAGTTTCTTGCACGCAGCATCGTAGCTTCATTTACTTTTGTCAGCTGCTATTTCAACTATTCTTAGGGCCAACTAGCAATGAAATTCTATTTGATGCATTTAAAGGCTGGTAGACTTTGTAAAGAAAGACCAGTTGGGATGGTCGATGAGAGTTAAGGATCGTCAGACTCTATCTCCTTGTTCATTGCCAGAGGGGATATACCAATTCTCTCAGCCTTTTCCAGAATATTTTACTCCATTAATAATTGTTTACCCTCGAGTAACAATTGAATTTGTTCGTAGTGCTAAGGATGTATGAATTGATTTGATACAACGTAGAGTGTAATGACAAATAATTAGGATATAATAAATAGAAAGGAATAATCAAACCGCAGTAATTGGATTGCTGATAATAAAACACAATAAAGATGACTGATTTTGATAATAAACAGTAGAAACTCTTAGTATTTTTTCTCGTATATGTCCTGTTGTACAATGAAGATAGATGTCCTACTTATAGGTTGAAAGAAGACTCCTACATATGGTAAAAAGCTAATTACGGGGTAAAATCCCCTTAATCATGGGATGAAATATCCCTAAAATAATGGTTTAACGGCTATGATGGTTGAGATATTGACTCCCGCCGAGATATCAGGGGTCCACGAGATATCCGGTTGAAACTGATCCTTTTTGCCTCGA
The DNA here is from genome assembly GCA_002018475.1 of Nicotiana obtusifolia. Taxonomy (NCBI): domain Eukaryota; kingdom Viridiplantae; phylum Streptophyta; class Magnoliopsida; order Solanales; family Solanaceae; genus Nicotiana; species Nicotiana obtusifolia. Next base: position 6,972 of record MCJB01001139.1, on the reverse strand, counting down.
GATGTACTTTCCTTAGCCGGCACCGATTGCCCTTGCTCGGTCGCCCCATCTCCGTACCCGACTTACTGATCCCGAGTTGAGGTAATCCGGTCTTGCATTGTGCCTGGGCCGGATTCTTCTTAAGCAATCGATTGCATCCGACCCAATACAATAATCACCACTGCTGCTAAGGTTGTTTCTTCTGCAATGTTGTGAAGGCTAAAAATTGAATGTATCATCCATCTTTTCAAGATTTGACACTTCTACTTCAAGAAATAGTGGTTCTTGCATTGAGAGACCAAAAGAGGCTTTAACTCATAGTCATACAAATTTAAGAAATGGGAAGGCCCAAAGAGGTTTTCCGCCAGAAGTATTGCTCCATTTTCATCCTTGAATGAAATCTTTTCTTTCAGTAGTAGCAGGCATTGCTGATTTGATATCTGCCAAGTCCAGTAGAACACCAGAACGTCCTTTTCGCAAACATTTGTGACTATTCCTCCATGTGTTTCTTGGGGTGGTCTGCATCTTTAAATGCTTAAACTTGTGTATGTCTGTGAGTGTTTTCTTATTCCATATTCTATACAATATGAAATAATAAATCGATTCTCATGTAACTTAGTCTACGTATTAGTTAAGACTGCCATTCCCGAAGAAAAGGTAGAACCTTTAGGAGGTACTTTCGTTCTACTTTACTAATCCTTGCATTAGATACGAGAAGATTATTTTTCCTAATTCCTCCAGCCAGATATCCAGGCATTGTGTTATCTTATGTGGAATGTTGTGGTGGAAGTTGATTTTTCTTAATCCCTCCCACCAAACAACCCCTTAGTTTGTTGATAGTATCAAAAAAGTACTCAGTTCTCGCAACTTTGAGATATGGATTCACTTTGCCCAGCCTCACCCCTAATCTATAATGTGGGACAATTCTCAACGTGCCTGAAATAAAATCCACCTAGCAATCTGATTCGATTTTAGCAGTTTTATATCATGAAATTGAACTCCAATTGAATTGCAAGTTCTCTTTTAGTTTAGAACAGGAAAGCTCTAATTTAGGCACAAAATTTGGTGCTAGTTATTAAGTAACTAGTTTTCGATCACGTGTGTTGCACGTGTATTCCATGTTAACTGTAAAAACTTTATAAAATAATATAAATATTAATAAACTATATCACAACTTTATAGAAATTTATCTTACTATATAAACAAATATAATGTTTGCTAAATAACATCCTGCTTCCGTCACTATCTAAAATGAAGCAAGTCATACCAAAATAAAGAACGCAAATAAAGGAGAAAAAATAGGAGGAAACAATTAGGATATTGTCCCATCTCAAGATATTTACCGTAAAATTGAACAAACAAGATGACGTAAAGAAGTCTAGCCCGTCAATGGACGACAATTAGCATAATCCTGAAATTAAATTTTTTTGATTAAGTTAAAAAGGAAATAAGCACAATTCCTAATGAAAATTAGCTAGGACTATATTGTATATCCAAATAATTTTCATAAACAAAGATATTCATTTTGTGACAATAACAATGAAAATATACATATAAAAACTATAGAATTAGCATAACACTCATAAAAACTAATAGGAAAAGGAAAAAAATTACCTGATTGACATGTAAATGGGTTGTTGCTGCAAATGTTAAGCAAGATTTGCCTAATAAAAAAGTATTTTTTATGAAATAAAAAGATACTGATAGGGGAAGAATTGTACATCATATCTCATGATACATAAAAACACTGGCTAGGGGTAATTTGGTTATTTAATTTTTAAAGAATATTTTAATAAAATAATTTTACCGGTATGATATGATATGATGATTATGAAAACTTAATTCATTACTTCAATTTCATGTGATTAGGGTAAACACTGGCTAGGTGCATGTAAGGTTTTTTTCTTCTTTTCTTTTCTTTTTTTATATATATAGAGTAGAATCCTCATAGGATATGTGAAGAGCTTAAAATAAAAGCATAAACAACTAATGAGATTTTCCTTTCTTTATATATATATATAAAGTGCCTATGAATTAGTTCCAAGAAAATGGCTGTTCACGTCCGGAATAGAGGCCGTTAAGGATGTACTTGCTTTTCTTTTTTTTCGTCGAGATTGGGTTGGTGTTCAGTGTACCGCTTGTGACGCCTACAAAATATCAGTACCATGCAGCTGCTTCAAAGCCAACGTAATGCTCCTTGGTCAGATGACCAAGATATTGGCGAATACCACACATATATATATATATATATATATATATATATATATATATAGAAAATAGCTACAAATGCACTGAAATATGACAGAAAGATCATAGGTTGCTTCAAACAGAAATTGAACAATACGTCTGACAAAAGGTTCCTTGACAATGAGGTTTGAAGAATATTGAAGAAGATCGAATAATATTGTTGATGTAATAAAGAAGAGATTCATTTACCTCATTGCAGCCTTAAAAAAGCAGGAAAATAAATTAGTACATTTTAAAGTTTAGTTTTTCCTTTTTCCTTTCTAAAATAAAGAGTGATAGCTACAAGCATATATGCATGCCCTCACATGGTTGATAAAAAGCAACACCAAATACCCTTGAAATGAAATGATGGTCTTTACATCCTCCCAATCTGGAAACTCATTGTTCATTTTTGCTTTTTCCTTTTAATATTATCTTTTGAGAGTGACAATTGCCTGACTAAATTGTTTATGATGAAGATGAGAGGGTAATTAAGGAGAGGAAATATCATTATTAAAAATCATAATACATGTACAATAACATATTCAGTGATATCTCAAATTATAATATAAGTTCGATCACTTAAATCAATCTTAGGTGGGCAGTAGGTCCGGTCACCATAGGTGGATCTACATGTAGTGTTCCGGGTACTCGAGCACCCATTAACCTCGACTCGGAGTATGTATAATTATATAGAGAATTTAAAAAAAATGATATAATAAATCAACAAGCACCCAAGTAACTGAGAGCTAGGTGGGTGCTTTGGTTTATGATAGATGTTGGAGCACTGTAAAAGCCAAAGGGTGAGGGATTGAATCTCACTCCTTGCAAGTTTTTTTCCCTCAAATTTTTCTTATATTTTCAAACATTTTCTTTTGCCCCAATCATGAGGTCCTCTTTTTGTTCTTTTCAGTCTTCACTAGCGACTTTTTTGAGCCAATATTACTTTTATTTTTTTGCTTCTGACTTTGTTTTATGAGGTCCTCTTTTTGTTCTTTTCAGTCTTCACTAGCGACTTTTTTGAGCCAATATTACTTTTATTTTTTTGCTTATGACTTTGTTTTATGAGGTCCTCTTTTTATTCTTTTCAGTTTTCACTAGCGAATTTTTTGAGCCAATACTACTTTTATTCTTTTGCTTCTGACTTTGTTTTATCTTTTTTTTTTTTTTGCTTTATTTTTCTTACTTTATCTAATTAATTATAACAAAGAAAGAAAAAGAAAATTTGCTTTAGAAAACAAAAAATCCTTCCCGAACCGCAAAATTCATAGATCTTTTTTTTGCTAATTGTGTTATCCATCACAGTTTCACGGCGTCTATAATATTAATATCATGATTTTCTAATTAAATTTTTTTTCATTGTATTTAAATAGTTGCATATTTATATCATGGGATTGATAGTAACTTTACGTCAAAAAAAATTAAGCACCCACGAAACTAAAATTCTGAATCCGTTACCGCCGGTCGCTTGAACCGCAGGCACCCCTCTAAAGTGCAATAGAAGTCACCAACCTAACTTGGCCATGGGCTTTGTCATAAATGAACAGGCATCACATGAGTGGTAATTATATGGCGGTGATTACCAAAGACAAATTTTTGTTTCTTTTAAACCTAACACATTGTGGATTTCCAACAGATATGTTAAGAACAAAGGAGGAA
>MCJB01001138.1:0-16287 GCA_002018475.1 Nicotiana obtusifolia | reverse complement strand
GTTTCAAATTTTATAATTAGATTCAAACCTTGAAATATATACAAAGTTAGTAAAATCATAAAATATAAGAACACAAGAGTCAAGAGTTGTGATGTGAACTTGGAGCAATTTTATTAATATGTATTTTGATGTAGAAAATTACATTCTTTTAAACATGCTCGCTAGTTTTTTTAATATAGCCGTAGGCTTTTCCTTAGGAACAGGTTGTTGTTGTTCCGGTTCATCGTCTTCTTCTTGATCTTCTTGTTCTTCCGTCACATTGGTTTGATTCCCTTCTTCGCTTGTTCCGTCGCTCAAAATTTGATCCATGCACGCTCTATCTTTTTTCTTTGAAAGCTCCGGTATTCCAAAGTTTCTTCGCTCTGCTCTGATCTAATCTCTGAATAGAACTCCTGTCTCCATTGCTTCTTCTCTCAATGAATGTCTTTGATCTCCAATCTGAAATCTCCCCTAGCTGAAAGCGCTCTCCGACGCAACTGATGACGCTTGAATTGTCAATATATCGCGGGCCATTTTTGAAAGTATGGGAAATTGTGCTTCTTGACCCTTCCAGTAATCCAATAGATCGTGAGTTCCAAAACTTGTAAGTTTCTTCGGATATTGGATCAAGTAGACTTGGAACTCGCTGTATTCCTCCCCGTAGTCATCTTGTTCTGAAAGCAGCTTCTGATCAAGTCCTCCAAAACTGCTCATCCCAGCATGCCGTTTGCTTATTTGAGAAGAACTTTCACCGGTTGAAAGTATCGGTGCAGTTGGTGTAGCACTCTCTGCCCAAGCTCTGTACTTTCCGAAAACAGCCTGAAAATCTGTATAAACTTTACCACGAGCAGTATCTACACTCGGGTAGTTATTAGTTGCAATTTCAAGAGGTGTAATATCTAAATTTGCGTATATTTTCCGAACAAGTCGTTCAGTTAACTTTAATTTGAATGCAGCATGCAACACCGAAGCAATGTAAAAAAGTTGAGGAATTGGGAAAAAATATTTTTTAAATTTTTCAATCATGGCCTCTACAACCATTTTATATTCTTTGTATTGCCTTGATAATTTTAATAATTCAGATATGCCAGCTATATAATATAACATAGTAGGAGTAATTGGATAATATTGTCCAGAAAATTCTAAAGTAGCATGATAAATTTTTTCTAAAAACTGGAGGAGATGTTCAACAAGGTTCCAATCTTCCTCCTTAAGGTGGTAAAGTTCCTTAAAATATTTATTATACATTTGAGTTACAGGCTTTCTATATTCGTAAGCAACAGTTAATGCTTCATATAGAGTATTCCACCTAGTACAAACTTCTTTCGGAACTCTCCTAATCGGCATTCCTAATTCTATACATTTTCCTTCCAATTCTCTTTTTCTTTGTTGATTTTTATTTCTAAAAATAAAGGCAATAGCTACTTTAACCTTTTCAATAATGTTGTTAAATAAATCAAGACCATCTTTGACTACTAAATTGTAGATATGACATGCACATCTAACATGAAAAAATTTCTCAAAAGGGGGGGGTTTAAAATAGGTCTTAAATTCCTAAGTGCTTCTGTGTTGTTCGTTGCATTATCTACTGTAATACTAAAAACTTTATTAGTCAAACAATAAGCACGACAAATTGATGAAACAGTTTTAGAAATATAAGTTCCCGTGTGTGGTTCATCAAATACTTTATATGCAATAATACGTTTTTGGAAGACCCAATCAGGATCTATCCAATGAACAGTAACAGTAATATAATCGCAGTTATTAGTAGAACGACCCATATCAGTAGTAAGGCATACTCTAGTGTCAAAGTTATCAAATAAATATCTCAAATAATCTCTATATTCGTTTTTAAATTTAATAACATCATTTTTAACAGTTGTTCTTGGAAAACCTTTAAAGGAAGGATTATATGTAGCTTGGATATATCGAACAAAATTTGTAGAAGAAGGAAAACTGTAAGGCAAACCCTCTACCGCAACTAGTTTAGCAATATTTTCTCTATCCCTTTGTTTATCATAACTAAAAATTCCTCCTGTTGTTTGGTTAAGTTTAGTTTGGATACCCGAGGATGCGTCATGTGCTACCCGCCCATGCTCGGTTCCAAGATAAATACCCCCCGCCCGCGTTGACCATTCCTTGGGATGTTTCTTTAATAAGTGAGTTCTAATTTTACCCGTCCCACCTTCATTACCCCCAGTTTTAAACATCCACACATGTCCACAAAGACCACAAACGGGCGTCTGAGTATCCTTGTTCTTCTATACAAATTCCCACACCTCAGATCTATCCTTACGTTGAACTGGGGCTCTAGTGGGAGGTACGGGAGGCAAGTCGGACTGAACTTCAGGTGGACTAGCTTCAAATTCACGTTGTTCTTCTAAATTAATCCCAATTTGATAATTAAATTCCGCTTCTATGTTTTGTGAATCAAGTGGATTAAAGGAGCTAAAATCATGATAATATTGATTTTCCTCTACGTGTTGACTAGAACTACCAATAATTCCTTTACCTTTATTTCCCGAACGACCACGTGCCCGCCCCCCACTACTAGTTCCAATTGAACCTCTTTGATACATAATTATAGCAAATAAAATAAATATATCACAAAAATATAATTAAAGAGTAGAGATAGGAACGACCAACTAATATAGCCGTATAATTGAGATGAAGTTGATACTTGAACCTTCACTAGATAGCAAGTTAGCAACTCCAAGTAAAACTTGATAAATAACCAAAATTGTATAATTTAGATTTAGACAAATAGCCAAAGTAAGAAAATAGCAATATTGTAGATGATTTTGAGAGAATTAGAGAGAGTTTGATGATTTTTGTGAAAAATATGATGAAATAATGGGGTATTTATAAGAAAAAATAGTTAGGGGTGGTTATGGGGTAAAATCGCCGTTTTTGACCGTTGCCCAACGGCTATTTGCTCAATAGAGCCGTTGGCCAACAGCTATAATTTAAATCCCACATTTTAGCCCACTGCCGCCGCCGGTCCGGTCCGGTTCTGGACCATTTTTAATCCGGTCCGTCCGGTCGAAAATGTTAAAACCGTGTCGCCACCGGACCACTAGTCCCCCCCCTTAAATTGGTCCGGTTCCAACCGGTCCGGGCCGGTTTCCGGTCCCTAACCGGTCCGGTCCGGTCCGGTTGAAACCGGACCAGTTGCCAGCCTTAGATGTTATGAACCCTTCTCAGAAAATGAGAAACAAAATACGCAAGAATACATAGGGAATTGTACTCAACATCTCACTGTTGCAACGTGCAACCCAATCCATACATTATACTGTTGCGGCATGCAACCCGATCCAAACATGAAACTGTTGCGGCGTGCAACGCGATCCAAATAACGTACCCGTGGCGGCGTGCCACCCGATCCACACATAACAATAAATAAGGAAAATTCCCATAAAGCCATAATGCTTATACCTACGAAATAACGAATATCGATCACAAGCACTCCAAGTGCAAAAATAGCATCCTGGGGAGACGGAAGCGCCATACGCTACAAAACCCAAGCACTGCTAAGGTGCAATAAATGACCTGCATTTCGAGAGCCATCCTGCTCATTTAACACTACAAGCTACACGGGACCACAACACATGTGCGAATAATCAAGCTATCTCAATCCGGAACAACTCCCACAGTTCACAACCAAAGGAATAGAGCGCCCTCCAGGCATAAACTCTCACATTAATGGTATTACCAAAAAAACCCCGCACTTGGTTTCAATCTTTAACAATCGAGTGACTAACATGTCAGATTTATATAAATCTCCCCGTGGGGTACTCTCCCACGACCCTCCGCACCAGGTAGCAAAGTCTGCACCTCCACACCACCAACTGCACTAATTCTGTAAAGCAAGTCAAAAATCTGCAAATCAATACACAAAGCCTTTTACACAGAACGCCGTTCTCAGGTGACACTAAAGAAAATACCAATTTACTCTGAACATCTGAATTCTCCCCTGCTCATCCGAGCTCGTGACATTCTTGTCAACTCGGAATCACAACCTTGATCCTCAATCTCTAGTTCCCATGCCGCTCATTGCACCTATCGTGCCGCTACGTGAGAATACCATAATTCATCATAACTCCTGAACTACTAGTAGAATAAACACTTCATTGGCTGGTAAGCCTTTCACTTAGCTCATTTCAGAAGAACCAATGCACCACGCAACTGAATTTCCAAACCACAGAAAGTACAAACCTCAAGTCGTGATCTAAACCGTCATGACTCTTCCAGAATCCATTTAAACAACCAAGCCATTCGAATCGACTATCTCCCTATTCAATCAAGTCATGGTGGCAGTCAAGACCGCACATACAACCACAAACCACATGTTTAACTTCACACAACGAAGGAGCTGATCCTTGCCACAATCATGCTGATTCAGCCATTACTAACCGACCCAACTTCTTTCAATTTACCCTTGACCTGACTTAGAAATATGATAGCTCCGTTCATAACATAACGAACTCAATCCAAACTCATGTCGAGTGATCCGGATTGTGAGACCACATTGTCCCAATACCTATGACTCATCTCATGCCTCCTTACGCGCACAATAGCATCTCCAACCGGTGCACCCGTTCTGCAAGACCCTCCGCAAGTCTGAAGCTACTTCTTCCTTTCTTCAAATACTGCACTTAAATTATTGAATCCACTAGGATCGTTGTCGAGAGTCACCCACCCTGATCTGGTCCCAAATGTGACCAAACTCCAACGCTCTACTAGCACATGATCACCCACTCGAAGAAGCAACCGGATGAACTCTTTTCCTTGTACATTACATCCACAAAAGCATAAGCTCTGAGTCTTCCCGAAAACCCGAACATGCATTGTTACAGCCGAATATAGCACACGTCTATCAAGTTCTTTGCTGATTACCCCTGATGTTTCCTTTTCTTAGTCATAAATAATCCTCCACTGCACCGATAGCTAGAAACTGCACAAGTAAACAACCACGCGATCCAATCGTCGATGGTGGGGCTCTCCCACTTAGCTTTAAACTACCATCACATAATGTAGAGCCCACAATTATTCCTCCTTCCTATTTACCATGATCTTGCACCTCTAGCCGGCCAAATTCCTCGAAATCTTTTTGTTAAATATTTTATGAACATTCTGAATCCCTAGCCACATTCACCTATTCGACTTCTTACCGGATAGCCAGTAAAATTCTTCGTAGAAGTTTCCTCAACACCACGCAACTGCTAACCTGCTCACAGGAGATAACCTACCTGTGAAAATTCCATGCCGATATCTTCCAACGATGCTGCACTGGTTATAATTACTACAAAATTAGTAAACCCTTCTGAGACCATGCTCTCCTACTGGCTATATAAGTCCGTTTGTCCCCATCGACATCACCTGAGAGCTTAACAATGTCATCCAAACTCGAGTCATATTGCATCTGAAACGATAATCAAATCTTCACACTCCTCTTCATTTCAAGCAAACTCCTTTCTGCCATATTCAATATCTCTCCGTACAGTAGCCATCATTCCAAATAAAATACATAGACCAAATCACCTTCCATCACGATTCTCAAACCATCCTACATTTTCTCATGTCACGCGGCTATCCTACCACAGAATCCGTATGCAAATCTGCCATCCTTACTTCGGTTAAACCATCCCCTTTAAGCAACTTCTCGACTTTCGCTCCTCATACTTGACCTTCAAGTAATTCAACCACCGCAAGACACCTCCCACGTATCCTTCCTCTTTCTCCGTTACCCAAACGTTGCATCAAATCAAAATCTGTCTCTGTAGCATGTGAGCTAATAAATTTCTACCAGCTCTAAGCATCCTGGAAGATCATCTTTCTTGAGCCATCATATTAGAAACACCAATTCGATCATGAACAGCTGCACACTGCTATTTCTAACGACCGCCCCTCAAGCACCATTTCACAACACCCTGCCTCGAAGGCAAAATCAAAGAAGACCATAACACCGACGAACCGTAATATGCTCTAACAAGGACTACGACACAACATCATAATGAAGATTCCACCATGCTTGAAAATACCAAGTCTCGTTACCCCTTCAACCAAAACCTGGACATCCATAGTCCGATTGCCTTTACTTTCTGAATCTCTAAATCATGCACCTAGAAATTCCCTCTTCGAGACATTCACTGCCTCAACACATAAACGAGCACCCCACTATTACACTAACACCGTGCAATAACAGCATGCGAACATCATAACAATCTGTGCATAGCCTCAAAATCGTTAGAAGTATAACTGCTGAGCTGATAGAACATCCTTCCGCAAGGCGACGACAATAGCCTGCCCGAACACACAGGGAAAAACATCTTGCACCACATCTATAGTACCATCACAACTACTCAACGCCCAATAGATAACAAGCGCTCCACGTCACATAAGATTGAGTAGGAAGGAAAAAAAGGCACAAGCCTCAATGGAATCAAACTGCACGATGAGGAAATCAAAAAGGGAAGTACAGACGTCTCTGTATCGATCCGCAAGACTCTACTAGACTTGCTCATAACTCGTGAGACCTAAGTGAACCTAATGCTCTAATACCATGCTATCACGACCCAAAATCCCCTAAAGGTCGTGAGGAGCCTAACACCGCCGTCAAGCAAGCCAACAGCGATTAGTCAATTTAATTACTCATTCTAGTACCTGAAAATCATAATTTATATTAATGAAATAGCATGAAATAAAATTTACATGACCTATAATGGCGAACAGTCCGTAGGAACCCCCAAAATCTCATATCACGAGGGCATGAGCGTCAACTAGGAAAATATAATAAAATCTGTCAAGAATAAAAGTTAGACAGAAAAAATATAAATGACTCTGATGGAGACTCTGCAGGCTGCGGATCGTAACATGAGATGCAGCTCATTGTAAAGCCCCTGAAATAGCCGCGCCTCTGGGCCCAAAGACCATCGAATATATATGAACCTACACAAAAAGTACAGCAAGTGTAGTATGAGTACGTAAATCAACACGTATCTAGTAAGTATCTAGCCTAACCCAGAGAAGTAGTGACAAAGGGTCGACTTCGACACTTACTAGTGGTCCAACAAGACAGATACAGTTTTAGTAAACAAGGAGTCAGAGTAGATAAACGAAATAACAAGTGTAAATACGTGGTAAAGTCCTCCTCTCAACAATGATTCAAACTCTTAGCTAGTAACTACCTCCTCAATCGGAGTATAAATATATAATGGACCTTACCGGATAGGTCGTCACAGTTCAATCAGGAACAAGCCCACAGATATGCTGGCTTCTTGCCAATTATTACACACGATCTCATAAGAGTATTTTATAGAAATGCCGAGGCGTACGACCCGATCCTGTCATAAAATATGCACTGCCGAGGGTCAAACGACACGAACCATAAACACATCTATTATATGGTCGAGGCGAATGGCCTGCTCCCATGACAATGTGATACATAATCCTACCGAGGCGAACGACCCGATCCTATCATAATGTGCGCACCGCCGAGGGTCGAAAGGCACGAACCATAGATGTATCTATTATACTTCCGGGGCGAACGGCCTAATCCCATTAGAATAAAAAGCTTTAACGGGTCTTTGACCCCACTCACGAATAGACGTGTGAGTTATAAATTTTAAGGGAAACCTTTCGATGAAAACTCATAATGCGGGAAAAATTCTTAAGTGGAGTACAATTATTTCGCGGCTAATCATAGAGCCTGTCGAATCTCTACCATATCGAGTCTATCATTCTGCACAAATCTCGTCTCAAGTCACAACGTAAAATAAAGGAACTAAATAGGCAAGAAACAACTCAAATAGTACAGCTATAGCATGGTGTGAACCTAAGTTTACCCGGATATAACATGAATCTAGCTACGCATGGACTCTCGTCACCTTGTGCGTATGTAGCCTCAGCAATAAGTAACACATAACAATTACATCACCTAGGGGTAGTTTCCCCCTCACAGGGTTAGACAGGAGATTTACCTCGCTCTGAAGTTCCAAAACTGGCTCCAAAGCCTCTCTAATACCTCAAATCAAAGTCCGTCGATCCAAAGCTATTCAAACAACGTGCAAATCAGTCAAAATATATTCTAATATCCATAATTAATCATTTTAAACAATTTCTCAACTCCGCTTGAAAAGTCTATAAAAATCAACTCTCGGGCCCACGTTCCTGGATTCTGAAAAATTTCGAAGATAATCATTACCCATAACACTAGGAACTCAAATATTTGATTTATTCCTAATTCCATGTCCAATTTTTGTGGTCAAAATCCAAAAATACCAATTTCTAGGTTTTCCTTCTAAATCTCAAATTTCTATAAATTCTCATGTCTAAATCCATATATAATCCATGTATTTCACAAACATAATGTGGAAGTCACTTACCTTGCATTAAATGATGAAAATACTCCCTTGAAGAGCTCCAAAAATCACCCAATTCATGTGGAAAATGGGTGAAATGAACCTAAACCCCGTTTAAAAACTAGTTTGCCCAGGCTTGCTCCTCTTCGCGTTCGCGGAAAGGCCACCGCGTTTGCGAACGCCAAAAATCTCAGCCTCCAAATTACTCGTCGCGTTCGCGAATCCTTGTGACCACTACCCTTCGCGTTCGCAGGTCACTATCCGCGCTCGCGAAGGCTTAATGCCTGGCAGTCCCCAGCTCTCCCTTCGTCTTCGTGTTCGTGGCCTCCAGCTCGTGTTCGTGTAGGCTTCCCAGCTTCTACCTCGCCTTCGCGTCTCTTCATCGCGTTTGTGATGGCCAATTTCCATTAGCCCCAAAATTCCTCTTCGTGAACGCATGAGATCCTTCGCGTTCGCGAAAGAGGAAACCGGATACTAGCACAACAGTGACAAAACAAGGGGAATCGAGCCGAAACCATGTTGAAACTCACCCGAGACCCCCCGGGACCCCGTTCAATCATACCAACCAGTCCCATAACATGATATCAACTTGCTCGAGGCCTCAAATTATATCAAACAACATCAAATCTACAAATTGCTTATCGATTCAAGCCTACTGCACTATTGAACTTCTAACTTCCCCATCCGATGCTAAAACCTATCAAATCACGTCCGATTGACCTCAAATTTTGCACACAAGTCATAATTGACATAACGGACCTACTCCCACTTTCGGAATCGGAATCCGACCCCGATATCAAAAGGTCCACTCTCTGTCAAACTTCCCAAGAATCATCCAATTTTCAACTTTCGCCAATTGACGCGAAATGACCTACGGACCTCCAAATCAACATCCGAACGCACTCCCAAGACCAAAATCACCATACGGAGCTATTCCCAGGCTTTTAATCCCAAACGGATATTGATAACGTCAAAATCCACTTCAACCCAAACTTAAAAAATTCTTAAACCTTCAAAATGCCAACCTTCCGTAATAAGCACCGAGATACTCCCGAGCCACCCAATTCTCGACCCGAACATATGTACAGGTTCGAAATCATCATACGAACCTACTGGAACCTTCAAATCCTGATTCCGAGGTCGTTTACTCAAAAGTCACGCCTCAGTCAATTCTTCCAACTTAAAGTTTCTGAAATTAAAATTCCAACCCAATTCCGAACTTCCCGATATTCAATTCCAACCACATGTACAAGTCATAATACCTGAAGTGAAACTACTCAATGCCTCAAACCGCTGAACAACGTGCTAGAGCTCAAAACGACCGGTCGAATCATTACAGGATTGAAATAGAAATCAATTCTCCGATGCTGTAGAACAAAAGGTTTATTATGGTATGTGTAAGGTCCCCATGAAGTACAAGATCTCTATCCTCTGTACTCTTGAATTAAAAAATATAGTAAGCCTCATCATGATACATAATTCTAGGCTTATCTACAAAATTCCACACATTAGTCACATAATTGTCCATAGATTTCTCATAGGGATTATCTCCTAGGACGTACCCAATTAAGGACTTTCTCAAATATTCTTCATGTTCCCTAGTGTCTCCCTCAATTTGTACTACATAGGTACCATCTCGCATAGCAGGGGGATATAGGTTAGGGCCTTACTTATTTGGGGGATTCGATTTTTCTGCATAGCCCTTGCTTCTGCGTGATCTTTTTGTCATCGTCAGATTTAGCTTCCATTGTTGGTGGCAAAATCTGCATAGAGGTACCTGCTGCCAGGAATTGTATTCTGCGATGTACTAGGGATTCCTCCATCTTCTGAATTGCATGCTGTTTAGACGGCTCAAGATACGTGCTCTGTTCCCCTTCACATTCAATTTCCTCCACAATAGGTTGAAATTTCTGTGGTAAGAAGCTACCAAAAGTTAGTTGTTGGAGCTTCTGTTGAATTCCAGTAGCCGGAGTTACCGTCAGTCCACTGTTCTCCGCCGTCTAAGGCGGATGTTGAAATACCGTAGGTGTACTCCCCATACCCGTTAACTATCACCCAAGCTTAAGACGGGGCAGGCGTTTCCAGACTCCCTTCGCCCTCCTGAGAATTGGTAGGGGAAGGGTGCTTCTTCCGCTGTCTAGTCATGGCGGCGGGCGTACGTTAGCTATCCTCGCTAATCATGCGCATGAAAATCTTTATTTAGTCCTCCAATTCAAAGTTTTAGTGATATACTCTTATATTACTCCTTTGGTTTTATTTTATATGGCGCGACTTAGTTGGCATTAAATTTAAGAGAAAAATAAAGGCTTTGAAGTTTGTGGTGCTAAATATGACATAATTTTCTTGTGGCTATAAAAACATATCATTATTATATGAGGAGCACTTGTTAAAATAATTATATATTTTATTAGTTTTAGTTTTTATTTATTATTATAAAAATATTCATTATAGAAACATTACTTTCTAAACTCATATTTATTTATTTATTTATTTATTTATTTATTGTTATTTCAAAATGCAACAAATCTATGCATTTCATATTATATTCACATGATAAGAATATACTGATAAATTATTCTTTAAAATATATTTTCAATTTATAATTGGGTATATATATATATCAGAATGTCTATTCAAATATCTAGTAATAAATAATATTCATTATTTCTTATACACATACTTATCTCACATTAAAGTTGATTTAATTGTTCATCTAAAAAATTATTTATTTTTTCCTAATTATTTATTTTAAATTAAAAATATCTAAAGCCATATGTGTAATTACATTTGTGAAAGCAAATTTGACATGAAGAATCATGTAATATTATGTCATTATGTTAGCTATTGATGAAAATTACACGGTAATTATGTTATCTCAACTAAATAGATTTTTATTATTGTAACATTATGTAATTTTTAGTTCGTGTAATTACAGTATTTAGATGCCAAACATACCATTGGGGTAAATAATAAATTTTAAGTTAAATATTTACAAATATAGGAAGTTATGTTTCCGGAATAAATAAAAATCATAAGACGAAAAAGAAAACTAAAATCCAAATAAATCTATACATAATAGGACATGCAAAACAAGAAGAGGATGACGAGTGTCATCATAAGAAAAATCTCAATTTTAAAAAAGCATAATAAATAAAATACTTAGCAAAATTCAAGGATAGGATGACAAGCGTCGTCACTAAAAAATTATATTTTTATATAAATATAATATTTAGCAAAGTTGATAAATAAAAAACTGCATGGAGCAAAACACTCAGCAAAATTAATAAACTAAAAAAGGATAGGATAAGTAATACAATATTTTTTTAATTAGTGTAAAGAAAAAATAGTTATATTTTTATAACAATATTTATAACCTACGATCTAGGTAAAAGCTATAAGATTTCATCAATAAGTAATCTATCTATATATACTAGGAGAGGCATAACAAGTAGAGGACGACAAGTGTCATCATCAGAAAAATCTCAATAAAAATCAAATAAATATATCAAATACTTAGCAAAATTCAAGGATAGGATGAAAAGTGTCATCACCAGAAAAATTTTAATTTTAAAAAGCAAAATAAACAAATAAAATATTTAGCAAAATTAATAAATAAAAATCTAAATGGAGTAAAACACTTAGCAAAATTAATAAATTAAAAAAGAATAGGATAAGTAATACAATATTTGAAAAAACTAATTATACATTTATTGTTATAGCAATATTTAACCTAAGATCCAATTGAAGGCTATAAGATTTCATCAAATAAGTAATCTACCTATATATAATTAGAGAGGCAAAACAAAAAGAGGATAACGAGTGTCATCACCAGAAAAATCTCAATTTTAAAAATTAAAGAACTAAGTAAAATACTTCGAAAAATTCAAGGATAGGATGACATTCATCACCAGCAAATTTTTAATTTTAAAAAGTACAATAAATAAATGAAATATTTAGCAAAATTAATAAATAAAAAACCGCATGCAGCAAAACACTTAGAAAAATTAATAAGTATAAGACAAGTAATATAATATTTTTTTAATTAGTGTAAAGAAATAATAATTATACATATATATAGGGGAGGCAAAACAAGGGGATGATGACAAGTGTCATCACAAGAAAATCTTTAATTTTAAAAAGCAAAATAAATAAATAAAATATTTAGAAAAGTGATAAATAAAAAACTGCATGGAACAAAGTACTTAGCATAATTAATAAATTAAAAAAGAATAGGATAACTAGTACAATATTTTTTTAATTAGTGTAAAATAATAATAATTATAAATTTATTTTTATAACAATATTTATAACCTAAGATCCAATTGAAAGCTATAAGATTTCATCAAATAAGTAATACAATATTTTTTTTAGTTAACGTAAAGAAAAAATCATAGGAGATAATCAATTAAAAAGATACCCAAAATCTTTTTTTTGGGGGGGGGGGGGAGATTAAATTATTGCATATGTATCACTTACCAAAATTTTAGGAGATATAATTAATTTTTTATTTTTCTTGCATTAAAATGTAGGAGTTTTTTTTTCTTTCCAAATAGCTTCCGAATTCCGAACTCTTGGAGCATTGTCTTGAGCAATTAGGGGTGTTCGTCGGTGGGTACAGTACTGTATTTAGATATTTCAGTTCAATATTTTCGGTATTCGGTTTCTTAAAGTGCTATACCAATACCAAGCCTAATTAAATTTGGTATGGTTCGACTTTTCTCCTTTCGATTTCGATTAATTCGGTCTGGTAACTTTCCTTTGTTCGGCTCCTAGTGCATAAAGCCATAGATTGTAATATTCTTAAGAAGGTACTCACAAATACGAAAATAAAAATATATTATAATATAATAAAAAAGAAGAAGATGAAAACCAAAAATGCTAAATGTTAAGGGGGAAAGGTTGAAGCATAAGTAAGCAATCAAAGAAAAGGGGAAAAGACAAGTATAGTGGAAAAGAATGTGGTAAAGGTTAAAGAATACTATAAAAATAAAGAAAAGTAAATTTTAGAACTTTAATATTTATGTTATAATCAATAATACGTGTTTTATGTAACTTAGTATATATTTCAGTACGGTATCAGTATTTCGGTATTTTATTTTTAAATACCGAATACCATACCTAATACTAATTTTGTAAAAAAAACTTAAATCAAATACCTGTATTGGGTAAAGTATTTCTACATGGATTCGGGTCAGGGCCGACCCAGTTAAAAGGAAGTACAACTCAGATATCCGGTTCATAGACAAAGAAGATATGAGACCGGACTGAGACCTGACCGGACTGGGACCCGACCGGAGTGGGATTCGACCGGAAGGGGAAGCGTCATGGAATCGGAGACCGGGCTCAAGACGCACAATTAGCTCACCGCCGGATATATCGCCAAGGGTGATTGTCTCAACCGTTTCAACCATCACAAACGCGATTTGGGGAAATTTTGTTACGGATTTTATGGGATTTATCTCATAATCCGCCATTTACCTTATTTGAAATAGTAATTGTAACCTATAAAAGGGGATTTTGACCCACAACTGGGGGCATCTCACAATCATCAATAAAATTATTCTCTCTTTAATTCCCAAACGACTGCTATTATCATCGTAACAGCTCTTAGTTATCTCCTTCAGAATCAACGGTTAAATCTTTCTTTCTCAATATTTAAATTGTTTGTTTCAAAGTATCAATCAGTTTACGGATCCTTAACGTCACGAACAAATTCAATTGTTATCCGATTTATAGGGTAAACAGTTTGGCGCCCACCGTGGGGCTAAGGATATTAGTAAACTTTTGGTACATCCTCTTAAAACACAATTTTACACTTGCTCTTTGCAAAAGTTCCTTTTTTTTTTTTGTAGGTTATCGGGTCAAAAATGGCACACCCACTCCCTACCAACAACGAATCCAACCATCAAATTAGAGATGACATCATACCCGAACGGGAAGCGCCCGTAGACATCAACTCTCAAGTGGCACTTAACGCTGACCAAGCGTCAGGCTCGTCACACAGCATCAGAGGCGAAAACAATCCGAGAATACAGCAAAGTGGAGAAGAAGCGATCAGTTTAAAAAGATATTCGACATGCTTCAAGCTCAGCAAGCAGCTATAGCCCAACTGCAAAGCCGGACCCAGGATCCGGTCAGAACAGATGATATTCCTCCGGTGGCTGCACCAACAATTGCGGAACCGGTCTCAGTGCAGCCGAATGAAAGCGGATCGGAGGCTAATCCCGCAATTCTTAAAATGCTAGAAGAATTAACTAAGCGAATCGAGAAGGGAGAGAAAAAGATCGAAACATATAACTCGAGGGTGGATCAGATACCGGGAGCACCTCCGGTTTTGAAAGGACTGGACGCCAAAAAATTTGTACAAAAACCGTTCCCGTCCAGTGCTGCTCCTAAGCCAATTCCGAAAAATTTCAGAATGCCCGAGATCCCAAAGTACAATGGAACCTCGGATCCGAACGAGCATGTAACGGCTTACACTTGTGCGATAAAAGGAAACGATCTTGAAGACGATGAGATTGAGTCTGTCCTGCTGAAAAAGTTCGGAGAAATACTATCTAAGGGAGCGATGACGTGGTACCATAATTTACCACCGAATTCTATTGATTCATTTGCGATGTTGGCTGACACGTTTGTAAAGGCCCATGCAGGGGCGATTAAAGTGGAAACAAGGAAATCAGACTTGTTTAAAGTCAGACAGCGCGATAATGAGACACTTAGGGAATTTGTATCTCGATTCCAAATGGAGCGGATGGACCTCCCTCCGGTCACGGATGATTGAGCGGTCCAGGCCTTCACGCAAGGATTGAATACCAACAGCTCGGCAGCTTCAAGACAGCTCAAACAAAGTCTGATCGAGTACCCGGCCATCACCTGGGCCGATATCCACAACCGATATCAATCGAAGATCAGGATAGAAGATGACCAAGTCGAAGCAAGATCCGGTTCTTCATATGCAGTCCGTAATTTGGATCGACTAAGAAGGGATAACTTTAGGGAACCGGGGTCAAGCAGAGATAGACACCGACCTTACCCGGAGGACCGAGCCATCGCGAGGGGCCCTAAGTTCACAAAACAGGAAAACAGGTATGAGAAAATAGAAGACCTCTGCTGAAGACCAACTCCGAGAAAATTAGTGATCGACAGGAAGCACCTCGGTTGTCCAAATATAACTTCAACATCGATTCGGCAATTCTGGTATCGGCTATTGGGCGTATCAAAGACACCAGGTGG
The DNA here is from genome assembly GCA_002018475.1 of Nicotiana obtusifolia. NCBI lineage: Eukaryota > Viridiplantae > Streptophyta > Magnoliopsida > Solanales > Solanaceae > Nicotiana > Nicotiana obtusifolia. Next base: position 715 of record MCJB01001138.1, on the reverse strand, counting down.
CCCAGGCCTCTACAAACGGATCCCTCTAAAAGAGATCCCAACCTTATATGCAAATACCATGGTACACATGGTCACAAAACTGAAGATTGCAGGCAACTACGGGAAGAAGTGGCCCGGTTGCTTGATAATGGTCATCTTCGTGAATTTCTCAGTGATCGGGCTAAGAATCATTATGAGAAGCGAGACAGGCCGGCTGATCAGAAGGAACCGAAACATACTATAAACATGATAATCGGAGGGGTCGATATGCCACAAGTCCCGATGCTGAGGCGCACAAAGATCTCGATCACTCGAGAAAAGCGAACTCGAGACTATGCACCCGAAGGAACTATATGTTTTAGCAATGAAGAGATCGAGGGCCTAATGCAACCCCACAACGATGCTTTAGTGATATCTATGTTGGTGCGGGATACCCGGATCAAACGTGTTCTGGTCGACCCCGGTAGTTCGGCCAACATAATCCGGTCTTGGGTTGTCGAGCAATTAGGACTGTCCGGCCAGATTGTTTCCGAAGTCAGAATACTCAACGGGTTCAACATGGCTGCAGAAACAACAAAGGGAGAAATAACTCTAATGGTCAATGTTGCCGGGACAACCAAAGCGACGAAGTTTTGTGTAATAAATGGCGATATGAGGTATAACGCCCTGCTCGGTAGACCGTGGATACATGATATCGGGGCCGTACCTTCCACTCTACATCAGGTGTTAAAATTCC